>VWPW01023438.1:416557-639012 GCA_013389825.1 Crypturellus undulatus
CGGGGGCCGCGGCGGCTGCCACGGGGTGTGCGGGCCCGCGGGAGCCGCAGAGGGGGCGGCGCGCTGGGCGGCAGCCTCTTCGACGGGGCTTTAACCGCCTTTCCTCTTGTTATTATTTTAACATGAGCCGCCAATTAGTCCATCTGCTCATCTGTAAAATGGTATGTGGGGCCGGGTGATTTGTGCAAACTGAACTGGTCTGTGATTGAGTATGCTGTGATTTCCTGTGATTAATTTCCTCTAGGCGTTATTTTCTGTGTAGATGCTGGGGTGTATGCCTTATTGGAACTGAGCTCTCTCAGTATGAAAGATCCTAAAATTTGTTTAGCAAAAGGGGAGGAGGGAAGGTTAAATATAAATACATTTTAAGATTTTTCCATCCCTTTTTGATGCTTTCTTACTCTTTGATACTTTCTTACTCTTATGTAAATATTTTTTGTTTTCCTTTTAGTTTGAATGTCTGAGTGGAGAGATGAGAGAATAGCTGCATAAACAGAAGACTTTGTCAAAAGCAAGACATAGGACTTTTCCTTGAGTTAATTGACTGTCTAAAAATGATTTGTAATCAATCAGATAAAAGTGTAAAAGAAAATAATTTTATACAGATGATTTTGATGTGAAAGTTGTTACCAAACGTTCTTATCCTGGTATTGCATTTTCTTTGATATCTGTAGCAACTACCCTGCAGGTGACTCTCTCCCTTATCAAATCGGGCTGGATTTTGGAAATCAGAAGAGGTTCTTGCTGCCTTGTGCTTCATTTGGTGTAATAGACCTGTCAGGAAGAAATTCTTTAACAATTCCCTTGATCCCTTCTCTTGATAACTTTATGCTAATACAATGTGGAGAAGGGCTGGTTTCCTCAAAGTGAAATGGAGAGGTCCATATTTGCTTGCACATGGGAACTAGGAGGCTTCATTGAGCAACTGGAACAAAGCCTAAACCACAAATAGCTGCAGAAATCGATTTTGAGTTCTCATTTCCAGTTCTTGCAAATGCAGATAAAATATATTTAATTTAAACTGACACCATACCTAGGACATCCTTGGATCTCTAAAAAGACAATTTCCTTGCACAGCTGTCTTTCTTGGCTTTGGCAAACAGAATTAAGGGAGGTGGAACATTACTTTGTTATTCAGAGAGCCAAGAATATCTGTGAAATTCTGCTTTTGCTTTAGAAGAAATTTAACAGGGGAAGCAGGTGTTGAGTGTGTTCAGATATCAAACTTGCAGAAATTTTCATGTCTACTTCTAGTATGTGTGAGGTTGTATACAAAACGGTCTGCACTTCCCCCCCACTTTGAAGAACTCAGTATGTGATGTACTAAAAATTGATGTGGTAGTTCCCAGGAGACTGCTTGAAATTTGAGCAAAGAAATTTCTCAGTGGGGGATGGAGCATCTAACTTGGTGACTAGGAGCTAGTGCTAGATGAGTCATCCTCCTCCTCCAACAGCTAGAGGTTTACAGTGACAGGGCATGTTGAACCTTTGAGGGTCCTTCCTTTGGCTTTTGTTCAGTGTTCATATTTATTGCATTACACTGCTGACCATGGTGCCTCTTCTTGCGCTACTTGTCTCACTACCTATCTTCAGTAGAGGAACTTTCCTCGCTGCATGGGCTCCCACTTCCCTGGCTCACAGAGCATCCTCTCTATTGAATGAGGCAGGTGTCTAGGGAAAAGGAGCGTGTGATTGTTTAGCCTCAGCACAGGTTAAACATGAGCTAGAGTGGGTAGAGTGCCAGCCATTGGCTTAAACAGCTTTATGGATCCCTGTCTCTTATATAGTTATAAGCATGCAGAAAATAATAAAAAACCCAAGTATTTGCAATTTCTTTTAGTATTTTTTCCATATAATTTAGATTTTTATCCTCTATCCTTTAAAACTTGGGAGGTTGTTTTCATTTTTGAGATGTGCTTCTAGTTAGAAATTATATGACCTTTATAGTACAGATTTTAGATGTTTTTCAAAGAACATGTGTTTTAAGTTAGTATGTGTACTTTTATCATGTGTTATGTCAAAAGCAGCTTCTAGTGACTTCAAAAAAAAAAAAAAAATGCCACATATAGATGTTATAGCTGACTGCTGCCGGCACTAACTTTGAGAGATGACGGAGACTTGAGTTTGGGAAAGTAGTCAGTGCTGCGTTACTGAGGTTGACATGTATCATTCAGGCCCTTAGATGAGTAAGAGAGTAGGTGAATATTGAAGGTTATATGAGTTAGCAGATCTAATATCTTCATATCTTACTGCTCTTCTCATATGTTTCTGCTGTGGCATGGAACAGTCTGTCACAGAGGCTCTGGAACTTGTCTAACCACATGGATAGTTGATTCAGATGAGTAACCCAGCAGAAATTACTTTTTCTTTTACTTTATTTTTATTTATTTTTCTTCTGGATTCAGGAAATAGTATTATCTTATTGTGTTGTCAGAGGAGTACTAGAGCAAGCACACAGGATGGGAATGGGAGTATCCAGCCTGTAGCAAGAGATTAGTTCCTCTTTTAGTAGCAAAGAGCCTTCTGATCTGCTCAGCTGTAGCAACCGTCTCCTGTGTCACTGCAGGATATTGTGGTCGGAAAGAAGGTTATGTATAAATTAAGAAAACAAAATAATTAAAATATTTTGTTCTTTGTTCTTATGACTAATGTTAAGTGAGTATTTCTCCTCTTATTTATAAATAGTCTTCATCTGCTTTTTGAAGAAATTGTTAAGTGCATTTTTGTTGTGCTTTGAAGAAGCTTTAGCCTTTAAATTCATAGATTATCATTGTGTCCATTGTTTTGCTCCAGTTTTTTTTAAGTCTATATACTGTCTTTTTCTTCTACAGTGAGGTCAGACTGAAGTTTTTAAGTTTTGTCACTTCTGCTTTGGCAGATACATATCATAAATCCAGATTGTTTTCTGTTTCAAGGTAAACAGATTTGCAGTGAGCATATATATGTGTGTGTGTGTGTGTACACACATGCACATATGTACATCCAATTAAAGTAGGGAAAAGGTTTTTGTTTCCCTCCCATTTTTTCTGGAGAAGTCTCCTCTGTTACTGATCATGCTGCTTAGATTACATTAGAATATTAAGTGCTCGCCAGAGTTTTGCAGAAATGTCTTTTGGGATAATTAGAACCTTTTGCTTAGGTGATTTAGAAATAAGCAACCAAAAATACAGGAGAAGGTGAGCTTCTGGAAATAATACTTTATACTTAAGATTTTATTTATTTTGATGATGTCGTCTGTATCAACTTTGACATTTTTGTTTGTGTGCAAGCTAGGATAGCTCTTGTTTAAAGCTCATTAGGAATAAAAAGCTGTGCCTCTGGTACAGTGAGGTATGGTTTAATGTTTAATGAAAATTTAAATGGAAATAAGAATTCTAATTCGTAGTAGTATTTAATTGTGTGGCTTTTGTGACTTGTAGAGAAGTGCTACTTGGTATCAATTCAGATAAATTGTATTTATTAATACAAAATACCAATATGAAACATATCCTCTTATTTCATCCCGTGGGAAACATACTTGATAAAATGTAACAGTTGTTTCCTCTATGAATCTATTCACCTGTTCATTAAGTTTGCTTTTCTCCTTTTCCCTTTAGAAACTATTATTAAAAACAGAGTTTTCTTTAGCTAAGAGCAGTGTGTTTTGGAGTTCCAGCATCACCTACTGGTGCTCCCTATGAGCTGATGCACTTGCAAGAGCTGCAGCCCTCTCCCAGCCTTTGTCTGTTTGTCCTGCTGGGTTCCTCATATGGATGTTTGCCCTCTTAGTAGGGAACATTGCCATAGTCCTGCTTACCGTTTCTATCTTCATAATTTAAAACTTGCTTTAAATTCCGATCTTTTCTAGCAGACTAAAATGAAATTTTCCTTGATAAACAGCTGAGTCTTCTAAAGTCTTTGTGATGGGTTTGCTGGATCTTGTAGCACTTTGTGCTTCATTCATTCCAAATGAGGTTCAGGTTCTGCTAGTCCTGTCTCTTTCCAGGAAGTACTGCAATATTGAGCTTTTTCAATGCTATAAAAATCAAAGTAATGCCACTCCCTAGTGTCTTCAAGATGTTTCTTTGTGTGCAGGGCACTGTGCTAGCCTTCCCATGAAGAATGTGTCTATTAAGCTAATCATTATTGTCTGCAAGCAGCAAGACATGAATGCTTTAAGTCAGGTGTACTTAAGGCTGCTTACTCAAAAGGACATGCTTAAATATTTTTGTTGATAAACTTTCTATTAAGTTTTAAATGTTTAGCCATCTAAATATGCATTCTCTTTTGTTTTCAAAGCACTTTTAATTATCTTTTATTTACCTTCAGTTGGATTAAATTTCAAGATTGGGAAGCAAAGACACAGGAACTTAAAACATATTGATTTCTCTTCTTTTTCCTTGTGAACATATATTTCCTTGCTTTCACTAATCCTTTTTCCTCAAATGATCTAGGTGATTATTTGCTCCAGTGAAACTGGATTATTTCAGTGAAGCAGTGAATTATTATACACAATTTTATTTACTTGACTAAATGAAAGACATTTAATGGATAATATTAATGTTTCATGTAATTTAAACTTTCTCTTCTAGAATTTTCATGAGAACGTAAGAATGGCCGCATTGGGTCAGAGGTCCATCAGTCAAGTATCTCGTCTCCAAGAATAAATGTAACTTCATATGTAGGGAGAGACAAGGAAGGAGCAGGCATGTATGATATTTTCAACAAAGGCATTGCTCGCATTAGTTTCTGTAAGTCTCCATTAGTTTCTGTTCAGGACTTTCTGAATCAGGTGTGGTTTCTGTTACAGGTTTTTTTTTTGCTTTTTTTTTTTTTTTTTTTTACTTTACCATTGTTTCTTCAGAGATACCTGAAAAAAGCTGTTTTTATTAATTTACCTTTCAGTACGTTACCCTCTTACATGCGTTCAGGTGCATACAGGCTTAAGTTAATAATTAAAATCTTGATTTCGTCTATATTTGTTACCACAGAAAAGTCAGCCCGATTTTGTGAGGTTATTGAAGATTAAACTTGTGCTCATCTGTCTCTGTCTTTTTTTAAATGCTGATGCTTTCATTTAACTGTGCTTGGTTTCCAAAGAGGATACTCATATACCACGAGATCAACCATTTCCTGTGAGAATTACTCCTTGGGATGATTCACAGGTCAAAAAACATAGCCTGCACTTTATCTGTAAGGCTGAATATAAAACTGGCCATTATAAATCTTTTTTGAGCAGATAGTATTTTAGGAAACCATCAAGCAATGATTGAGAATCCACAACTACTTTGTTTAGCTTTTGGATTGACAGAGTTTTAAAAAATGATGAGAACTAATTGACCCAAGAATTAGGAAACATATTTTCACAAAATAGATTATATTGCCCTTTGTGGTCATTTCATGTTTGTTTTATTATAGTCCTCACTGATAAATATATAAAATGTCTTGCTCAAATAATATTTTTCTTCTAAATGCTGTCCAGTCATCATATTCTTAATAGTCCTTAAAATAGAACACCACTTTGCCCTGGCCATATTGGAGATAATTGGTTAATGTATTTATTTTGGCTAATGTCTACACTAACTTGAACCTTTGGCAACATTAGTGAAACTAATTGGCTTTAAGTCTGTCATAATTAAAAACAGTATGTTCAGTTTTAACTATTAGTGCTTGGCTGTTGCTAATTACAAAATATTTTTAATCCATCGGGTTTTATTTCATCTTTTCATCATCTTTTCACCATATGCCTTGCAAGTTCTTTTAGATCCTTTGCAGTCCTAATATGTTGCAAGGAATCTTATACATCACTGTTTTGTCTACTCAGTGCTCTTTTGAGAGGTGGCATGCCTAATACTCATCCTATATAGATGAGTATGAGTACCCTTGGCAACATACCAGCATGCAAATTCTTACAGGGCAAAAATGCCAGTCAAAGAATGGATGTATTTTTCTTAATGTAGGCTGCTTTTTTTTCTGATTAAGAATCTCTTTTGTTCTGTAGATGGTGCTACGTGGCTTTGTTCTTCTCAGCTTTCTTTCCATATTGAGAACAGTAAGAAAGATAACTGACACAGTTATTGGCACAAAACTGATATTGTTCAAAAGCAGTAGTTGGATATAGTAGTAGGTGTATTCAGAGAGAAAAAAAAATATGTATATAAATTCACATACTAAAAATAGAATTTCATAGAAAATATTACTGTAATAAAATGCAAGATTGAACTTAAACTTTGGCATAACTTGAGAGAATGGCTAGAGAGTCCTGAGGTGTCACTGCCTGAGAATTACAATATTTGAAACATTTAACATGAATCATAGAATGCTTAAGGCTGGAAGGGACCTCCAGAGGTCATCTAGTCCAACCTCCCTGCACACACAGGGTCTACTAGAGCATGTGGGATAGGACTGCGTCCAAGCGAGTTTTGAAGATCTCTGGAGAAGGAGATCACAACCTCTTTGGCAACCTGTTCCAAGTAATGTAAAATGTGTTGTTTCTGTTGATTTTAGTTTGCCACACTGTTTAATGTTGAATCCTAATACTTTGTTTTTCTGTCTGTTTTCCTCCTATTAAGTCTGATTATACCTTCCTTGACCACTGAGTAATGAAAACCTTCCCTTGCCACCCATCCCTCTCTGCACAGCCTCGCTCTGCTGTTCTTGGCACTAGGTCCCTGCACCCTGGCATCTGGCAACAGCCCCTTTGTTTGGTGGTGCGTGGGCAGACTGGGAAGAGCTGCCCTTTCTGGGGTGTAATGTGCAGCAGCTACATGAGTGCTGGAATTGGAGCAAACAGGGCACTCCGGACCTGGTGGCTGGGGCCAGGTGAGAGTGCTGGGAACTGAGACCAACCTAGGCTGATGCAGACCTGCAGCTGCAGCACAGCAGTTGTACTGGCCACTAGACTGGATTAAAGCCGTTCATTTGCTTCTCAGGTCAGGTGGCATAAATAAAGTTGGAAATAACAGAGTGAAGTCAATTGACTGATTTTCTGGGCGTGCAAGCAACTTGCTGCAGAGCTAACTAAATGCAGACTTCTTACCAACTAAATACCAACTTCTGACCAAGTTGTTATCAACTTTTTTCTCCTATTGTGCGGCTTGTGCAAGGACCTCAAGGTAGTTCATGCTGCAAGTAGATTTTTTGAGATTTGCAGTAAAAGTAGGGATGCGTGAGCTGTTTTTATAGAAAAGGTGTCACTTTGTTCACTTCCCATATTTCTCTCCAGTAAACTGTTCCTATGCTTCTATCCTTAACTGGGTAAGTTTAATTAGGTTACTAAAAAATCTTGCTGTTGACCTGGTACCAATTTATGCCTAAATTGTTCCAATATCACTGTAAGTTGTGCATATGAATTTATAATCTTTTCAATACTAGCATCTGTGGAAGTATTTTTAAAAAATGCATTTTTTCCCCTCTAAACTAAACTTGTGAGAGCATCTGGAAACCATTTTGAAAAAGAATAAATATTAAAGTCTTTGAAGTGGTGTTGCTTGTAGTGTTCCTCTTACTACTTATAGTTAATGTACAAATACCAGAGTAATTTTTTTGATCACAGTTTTTTCAATTTGCTGCATTTGTTTACAAGCTAGCAGATGGATAATTGCTTACCTATTCTAGAGCACCTCTTCTTAACTGTAATTTGACTTTTACATGAAAAATATCCTTTTTAGTTCCATAATGATGCTTTGCTGTATATACTTGAAACATCCTAAAAATGTACCTACTCTTTGAAATAATTTTTATGCCCAGAATGTAGATCGCACTCAACTTGTTCATGTTGTGGACCAAGTACAGCAAATATGTTTTTATTTCTTCCACTTCTCCCTCCCTTTTCTAATTTGTATAATATGTGGCATATACATAAAAGGTTTTAAAAAAAAAAAAAACGTTTCTGAAATTCTGACAGCTGTAAAAACAGCTTGTTTGTGACTCACAGCAGAGCAATCCTCAAGGTAAAATTGAGAGAAAAATGGCGTGCAGGAGAAGCAGTAACGCTCAGTTTCCTAGGGACGTGTCCTGCATCCCGAACTGCAGCTGAACCTGTTCTCTGCCCTTGCAGGATTTGTGCCCTTCAGGTCATTTCACACAGCTCTTGCTGGGCAAGAAGCAGCCCGAGTGGAGTGGTGCAGAGCCCTGCAGGGGCAGCCCAGCCCGCGGCCTCCAGGAAAGGGTATTTGCTAAGTTCACCCTGGCATTGTTGCCAGCAGTGCCAGGGACCTGCACTTTGGTTCGCAACTCAGCCCTTGGCACTCTCCAGGTTGGTAGGGAGCTTTGAAGCCCTGAAAGGTCTTGCTGTTGGCAGGAAGGATTGGCAGAAAAAGAGTGGATGCTTAATTGTTGATTCCTTAGGCAACTAAAAGGTGGTTTCAGTAAGAGTTTTAATTAATAATTGTGTGGTAGAAGGAGAGTAAGAAGGCATTAAAAAAAAAAAAATCTGTAAATAATTTCTTCTAAAAATATATGCTTTGGCTTTATGGAAGAAATATGCCCCCTGTCTGGGGGACAAAGATCAAAAAGGCTGTAATTTGGGACTTTTGGGGATAAGCATAAGAAAATGTTAGAGTTCTTTTATATAGCAGTTTTACTCAATAAATATTTGCCATCTTTTTAATAGGAAGGTGCAAGAAGTTCAGGAAGAGCAAAAGCAAAATAAGCAACTATAGAAATGCTGCACAAATTTACTGCAAGATGTTAGCTGTTGTAATCTGTTAAACTGTATGGAGTGTTGATCTGTGAGCACCCTTATTAAAAAGACTCTTGGACCACGGAAACCTGGAGTGATTTAAAGAACAGAGGATGTGGATTGTTCCAGCCTTAAAATAGGGAATTGAGGAGGATCTGCCTTAATGAACTTCGTATGCTGTTGTCTGTATTCAATTTGGTGTTAAAATATTTTTGGTCAACCAGAAGAATATATTGCAACCTGTGGTAAAGGCTGCTTAATGCAGTGCTCTCCTACTTTGTATGTGGCTGAACTCTACTAAATTTCCAGTAACTTTTTTTGAGGAGAGGCATAAAATAAGACTTAAGTAGTGATTTTGAGTAAACAAACACATCCCACAAACATGTTCACTGAAGTACTGATGTAAGGCATGACTCAGACCCTGTTGTGGATGTGGTTACAGAGCTGCTTCCTCTTGTATTGGTTCTACGCCTGTACTAGCGTGTCTGGAGCTCAGAGCTCTCTTCCAGATTTAACCTTTCTTTTCACTACCCTGCTTCACTCTCTTCTTTTTGGCAACAAAATTACAAAACTGAAGATGCTAATCATTGGACTTGCAGAGAAAGAGCGCACCTGGGTTTCCCCCTAGGAATGCTACTAGAATTCCAGATTACTGTCTTTTGAAGTCCACATTTGCATGCATTCCATAATGTTCAGAATATTTATTTTAGTATGCTAATAAAAACACTTTCTGGTAGTCTCCAAACATCCCAAAATTGACTGGTTCTTCCTTGTATTATTCCAGAAAACATGCACTAATACTGTACTGGATCAACTTTACACCAAATTGTTGCTGTTTTTCAAACAGCTCATAAAGGTCCAGGTAAAAGTTTTCTACATACATAGAAGTGAGGGTCGTGATGGGGATATAGTTGAGGGGTTGTAATATATTTGTGCAAACAGATCTTTGCAGAAAAATTTCAGAGTCGAGCTGAGTTTTGTCACTGTTTTTAACTAAAGAGTTTGTATTATAGTGACAACTTTAAACATAACTGATGACCTGTAGTAAATAAGAGAGTGTCAGAACTAGAAGGAATCTTCACCATCTTGTAGTCCAGGTGCTATACGTTTCTGTTTGGATCACACACAGGAAAAGAAAGCATAGGTGGTACTTCAGTCATGGAAGAGTTTCTCTACAAGGAAGCTGTTTCCTGTAAAATAATTACAGATTGTTCCAAATCAAGACTGTAATCTACACTGATTGAAATATTTTAAATAGGTAGTATTTCTGATAAAACCTGTGAGTATTCTTATTGTCTATGTGAATACCTTCTCTTCCTTCAGATTTCATTTAATTATTGATACTGTCCTTTTGGCAGTTGTTTTTGCATGTTCACACCCTGAGAAAGTGTTTGTGTTGGATTTGTTACCTAAAAGGTTCATTTCANGAGAACACAGACATTTAAGAAAAATATTATAGTCCAAAATGCAAAGCTGGATTCCTGTTGAATGATTTTTGGATATGGCTAAGGGACTGGACAAATAAAAAGACTTAAAGTACCTTATATTTTTTATACTTTTTTTTTTTTTTTTTAGGGGGGGTGTGGGGGGTGAAGGGAGGAGGCAAATGTTTAGCATGACCACTCCTCATCAAGGAACATTCTTAAAATTCTCTGTATAATGTGTCCATATTTTAATGTCAGAGACTGCAAAATGATTAATGGAAACTATGCACTCTTTAAAAATTAACATAGTAGCTGTGATCTAAAGAAGTCTAGCTTAAGCTTGTCATTACGTTAGATAGGAAAAAAAATATAACAGATAAAAAATTACTTGGGAGTCTTTCAAAAATGAACTTTCTACTTTCTAAAGTAAAGTGAATAAGGTAGAGAGATGTGTTGTGGAACCCCCATGTAGTACTTCAACATAATTATGATAGAAAATAAGTGAGCTCTTATTTTCTAAACCCTGCCCATGCTTACCCATCTTCAGACAGTGAAGATTGCCTAGAGCAAATGTTGCTTATAATTTTAATGAGGCAAAAGTTTGAGCCTCTGGTTATTTTGTAAAATAAGGACATCCAGTTTTTTACTGTAGGCCCTATGTTAGCAGATCTTGGAACAAACAACGCAGTGTATTTCCAAGAAAAATACCTCTGTGGACTTGGCTGTGAGAATAATTTTAAAAAGCTCCAAATAATTCCATAAGGGAGAGGGTAGAATGTATCAAATATTTTTTATGAAGCCTACCTTGGAGTGATTAATATATATATGTTGTTTTTCACATGAAACAGTGGAGATATAGCATAGAATAGTAATTGAATGCCTGTTTCAAGATGTATGTCTGTTATACTGTGAGCAGATGTGGAGATCATTAAGGTTGATTTCAAAAGTTGTCCTTTAATTACTCTTTTTGTTTCCATGTTCCCTGTACTTACATGTTGTCTCAAGTAATAAAATGGAATTGAAAGCTGAAGGATAGATATTAAAATTATTTAACTATATTTTTTTCTTGGGAGACTATTCTTCTTTTCACCCACAATGTAAATAATTCCCTGTGCTAAAGAAGAAAAACTTTAATTGCTTTGAATGTAATTTAACTTTACCCGGTATCGTGGGGATGAGGAAGAATAAAAAAACCCATGTATTTCACAATTTTGAGGAAAGTGAAATCACCACCCTTGGGAAGTTAGAAGGTCCAGTCTTTTATGCAGATCAGTGTTTGTTTTGTCCAGAGTGCTCAGGACTCACATCAGTTACTTAGCTAATGCAAACAAGACCCACAGGATAATTTGGAATATGCCAGGATGAAGGCTGCAAGAAGAGGATTTGGCCATATCATTAAGATTACATTCTCCTTGAATGCAGTGCATGAGGTTTTTCCCAGTTTGCTTGTCTGGGCAGTGGTATGGATCTTGTCCCTTTCCTTGCTGCTTTTTTGTTTTGTTTTGTTTTGCTTGCTTGTTTGTTTGTTTTGGGGGAGGGGAGTTGGTGAGGGGAATTGTTCATTAAAGGAGTCATTAGTAAAAGCGGGTGGTTTTATGAACGTATTGGCCCTGGTCATGTTAATCTCTGCATAGACAACCTTGGTTGGTTAAACTGAAGGTCATAATTATCAAAATACTTTTCTTTTTGCAGTTCGATGATATGAAGAAGGATAGTGGACAAAATATGAACACTTAGTAATTTTATCCTAAGTCTGAGACACTTTCACAAGGAGTCTAAGTGACTCTCTTGGTGACGGACAACTGAGTCTGCTTTGAACAGTTTAAAACCTAATGCTTAGACTGAGTACTGTAAAACTGTATAATATATATATATATTTTACATTTGGGTGTATCAATTACTACAGAAGTCTGAATAAAAGGCTTGTCACTGTTGTGTGAGCCTAACCACGTCTGATATAAGATTTGTACAAATTCTTCAAGTTAAGTTCTTAAAAAAAGTCCATATTTGCCAATATACCTAGTAAAAATAACTATAATTCTGTTTTTTGGCAAACTAGTAAGGTCTTTCAGTCTTCTTATATCACCTTTGTTCTGATAAATAATTTTAAATATTATTTTACTCCTTTTCCTAGTAGTTACTATTTTTAGCTTGTTATTTTGCTGAATCCTCTTTTTCTTGGAATGGGCACTGTTGGGGTATATAAAGGTGTGACTATCCTAATCATTTTTGTAAAATTTAACTCCCCTTTCTTGTATGCTTTAAACAGGAGATCATTTAGTTTGTGATTTTGCTTAAGGTTGGTAGAAAGTCATAATGTTAGACCTCACAGTTGTAGTCAACATTCTGTTTATCCATACAAATGATAGCCTTTTGCATAGTGTGACAATCAAGTGATCCATAACCATCAGTTAAGCCTGATGATTTTTGTATGCGATTTGCTTCTTTTCTTACAATATTTTTAAGTTGATAAAATAGCAAAGGATTTTTTTTTCCCCTGAACAGTCATCCTTTGGTCTTTATATAACTATCACTGTGCTATAAAGCAAGCCTGTCTATTCCTGGGGTCTCAGCTGTGCAAGCTTTCTTTTTCTTTCTTTTTTTTTTCTTTTTTTTTTTTCCTTACTCAAGTAATTATCAGAGGATAAATGGAGTAGAGTACAGTCTTTCAAATCTTTCTAGCCCTCAAAATCCAAAAACCCAAGCAGCTCTTGGTGCAGCTGTGCTCTTGGCGGAAAAATGTTTTTATTTCCGTCTCTGTTCTGACAGCTATTCCTCTCTGTCACAACAAAGATACAGATGCAATTGTGAGCTGGCCTGGGGGAAGAGACTATTTGAGAAGTCCCATGGAGGGCAGGGAGCACCTTTGTGCGGGTGTCTGGCAGCAGCTACTGCCCTGCCCTCTGTTCCTTCTCCCCATGCATCCCCAGGGGTATCCGGCCCATTCTGCAAGGACCTGCAGCTCTGTGAATGCAGGATAAAAACTACCTTCTCTCTTCAGTAGCGCTCCTGGGTGGAAGGCTTATATGCCCTTGCTTAAATCTCTCTTGCTGAAGTTTTCCTGAGACATCATGTGTGCAGATTTTGTGGTTTAATTGCATGGACAGGCATCCTAAACCTATTTGTACTCCCTGTTTGATCAAAATAGGTAAATTGGATGAATGCTTAGCTTCTCTCTTGGGTTTCCAATTTTCCTTATGTACTCATTTCTCATGCTTGCCATCATTATGCCAGCAAAGCTCTAGAGGAAGTGCATAAATATTAATGAAAGATAGGAACTTCAATATAAGGAAGTACTGGGTTTAGTTACAACCTGAACAGGAGGAGCTTCTCCTTCAGGAATGTGCATGTTGCTTGGATGTTACTATACAGACCTGTTTGAGTGAATTTACTAGTGAGAAAACTCTTCAGTAATTTCTGTGACAAAGTTTGAATTCTGCTGTAATCGGCAATTGTTGCTTCTTGGACAGTTGGAGAGAATTTAGCGTAGTTCTGGTCAGTTTAACTACATAAATGAGCATGTCCTTTCTTTGTAATGTTATAGAAGAGCTCTGGTGTTTTTAAGCATATCTTACCTTCTCCACTGCATGTCTTGTTACTTCCACTGTTTTTACTGCTTTTTATGGATATATTTTATTAACCGTTATTGACGCTCCTAGGGCACTTTTCGCTTTGAGTCTCAAATTGGTGTTTTTGCTTGACAGAGTTGCAGCCATTACTTTCCTGTCTTTACACTGCATTCTGTAGGTGTAAGCCATTGCAAGGGCCAGGGTGAAAGTTTTTTTTTTTTCCCCTCTTTGAGTCTGTTCTCTGTTAATTCTAAAGGCCAATAAGTTCCTCAAGAAGTATTTTCAACTATCAGTAGAATAAAACACTATTTTATATGCATATTTATTTATTTACAAGTATAGAGTTGAATCACTGTGCACTCAACACTAGAAGTTACAGGATGAAAAAAATGTGTGCTGCCTCAGTTCTAGTTCCTTGCTTTATAGAAAGGTTTTTCAGCCACACATCTGTACATCTTATTTTTTTTTTTAATTCTCCTGTATGAGATACTCACTCTATTGGCCATCTTGCGTGATGGATTAGCTCTAGGAATAAGTGAGAATGGTTGCATCAAGGAAGCTGTTGCCTGAGGAGCTCTCTATTTCCCAGCTAGAGAAGACAGCAACATGAGTAGAGGAAGTAGCTGAGGATCATAAAAGCACGAAAGATAATTTCATGACTAAAACATTTGAAAGATACCTTGGAGTATGAATTCTTTTTTGACATTAGAGTCACTGGGAACACATGACTGAACATTCAGTTGCAAAAGAATTAGTCATTCAGACTTCTAGCAGAAACAAATGAGACCTCTAATGTTACAAAAAACTAAGTATTTTGAGATGAAACACTTTTGGTTTTAGAATTTATGTAGTCAAGCTTAAGAACATTATTATTTTGAATGAAAAGTTGCTCACTGTGTTTTCTAATTCATAATAAACCCTTTTTACATTAACAAGTTTTATGCAGAGTAGATAAATTCAGTAGAAAAATTAATAATTCTCAAACAATCCAGGGATATGCAATAAATCAAAGAATGCATGATGAGGAGAAGAAAAAAACATACTGGTAGAACAGCTATTAAGCTTTCCTCTAACCTTGTGTTCTAAGAAAGGTAGAAATCCTGGTTAAAATACGATGTGGTGGTGTAGTTAAAGGCATTTACTAATATGTGTGTATAAGTAGGCTAATTAAGATTTCATATGGAACACTGCTCACAATACTGCTTTATGTCTGAGAGTTTGACAGAGCAGATTTAACTTCTTGTTGGTAATTTTCTGGCTTTAAATTAGTAATCTTTGAAGATTACCATCATAATCAGTTTTTTATATGATTACCTTCACTTTGCTTTTCTATTCTGTAGATACTTCTCCATACTTCTCCATTTCAATCAAAAATAAAACTGCTAACAATATCAATCCCCATTGTATTGAGTAATCAGTAAAGTAGTCAAGGTAGCTACTTTTCCAGTGGGCAATGTTTGCTGACAACAATTCTGTGACTTGGGAATGAGCTTCCATTCCAGAAGGTGTTTTCTAAACATTACTGATTCTGTTGCTGCTGTCTTGGTTCTGTTTTTGCCCTTGTTGTGACTTAAACTTGCTATTTTCTTTCCTTGATAGCTCAATCCAGAATCTGCCTTGATGAACAGTAAATGAATAGTAAATAATTATGCTACTGTAATATAAAGACTATACTATGTTCAGGGTTAATATGGAGGATGAGGAGCTTAAAAGTCTGGATTTGAGGCTTATATTGGGCTTAGTTTAAACTTTAAATAGTATTTTTTTTTTTTTAGGAGGATTGGCATCTTAGTACTGACTAATAGTCTAGTTGGAGAAAACCGTTGACTGTTTTCAGTCACAGGCAAATGCAAAAATATAGACTGCAGATTGCTCAAATATGAGATGATTATTTATCAAGGATTTTTGCTTACAATAACATATTCCTGTATCAAAATTATAATCTTGGCCATGTTACACTAGACCTATTTGAAATAGGTTACACCCATCTTTTGGCTACATAAAGCAGGGCTTTAGTTCTTAGGACTGAACTGCATTTGCAGGGATGAGGTAGCCAATTACCCAGCTGCTACATCATTGTTTTAAAGTGACTCCTACCAGTATGTTCGTTCATATGTTCTGACTCTTGCCCTTTTGTAGTTCTGCACCATAAAATGTTCTTTCATTGCAGACAAGGAGACTTTTCCTAGTTTCAGTGTAAGTGTGAAATATTGTCTTGCATGGCACCTGAAGTGAAGTATTTCCTCCAAACATTGTGTTCATTGTGTGATGAAATATTTACTGGTTTGTTTAAAGATGATAGTACAATGGCAGATTATTACAAAGACTAATAAAATAGTGTTTTGATATATTACTTAAAATTTATTCTGATAGGGAGAAGAATGTAGGTTTTTGTTTGTTTGTTTGTTTGTTTGTTTTTGTAAAGGTTTAGTATAAAAAGTACAACCTCTACTGTAGTAAGAGTTGAGCACAAAGGTTTTTCTAAGCCTTCCTGTTCTTCATGCACAGGGAAAGCAGTTGGTTAGCAAGGATGATGCACAGTGACATCTCTCCAGGATGCTTTTGGAAACTCCAGCACCGCAAGTGGCATCATTGCATTTCATAGGCCTAGGGATTTTTATTCTTTTTCTTTCATGAATGTTTAGTATTTTTTTTTTTTTTTTATAAACTCAGTATAAACTTTGCTTATCTTTTCCATTGTCCAGAAACTCTTGACTATAGGTAGAGTACTTAATACAGCATCATAATAAAAGTGTTGATTGTTTCCCTGAAGTTTTCAGGACATAACATAATTGTCCATATACTATCTCTGTAGTCAATGAAAAGTGTGCAGGATGGTATCAAACTTCTAGATACATTTTTTTGCTCTGATATAAAGCAACTATTGCTACTGTATGTTATATTTTCTGCCACTTTTGCTATGCAGAATTTCAGCGTGGTTGATCAAAGACACTGGTTTACTCTAAAGAATATTTTTAAATAAATTATGTATCTGGGTTGATGATTTGTCACAGCTGAGACAGCACTGTCTCTTAATACTGAACAGCAGTATTAAGTTTGATAGAAAGGGTGATGGGCTTTTAACTACAAATATACTGCCAAGCTGTGTGTCAATGATTGCTCTGCATAATACATTTTTAAACTAATTTACAGATAGCTTAATTTAGTCCGTTTGTTGTCAGGCTTTATCATTTCTCAGAAGTTTGAGTTATTCTACTTTTCCTTATTCCATAATTCTTGACCTACTTGTGTATTATGAAAAAATCAAAATAGTTTTTCTCCACTGTGGATGTTATCTAGCTATGCAAACTAAAACACCATCTTTACATAAGAACTTTTTCCAAGTAACTTATATCCTGTTTGAATTTTCCTATGAGTTTCCAATTAGTGTAGAAAGACCTAACAATGTAAATGTTATGATAAGCAGAGGCGTGTTTTAAAAGGCAGTAAAATATAAACTGAATGAAGGACCTTGATATTAAACAGCATGCTGTCCAAAGTGCCATTTAATTTACTTGTTAAAAGAGAGAGTTCAGAGTGGTAATTTTTGATTTATTTTTCCCTTCCTTAAAAAGGAATGGAAAGTTGTGTTTTGATTGACCTAGTTTATTTTCCAGGCTTCAAATTAGATTAAAAATTGGAAAGTTAATTTCCTTCAAAGCTGCTGAATAAACTGCTTTAATTAAACACTCCTTTGATAATTAGATACATTTAAGTTTTAGTTCTGAAGGTTATTATTGCACATGTAATTTTTTACCTTGAAGTTCCTTGTTCATACCTTCTGTGAAATGAGGCGTTTTAGCTGTATCATTTCTTGCGCTGAACTGGTGAACATTTAACTGAAATAGGTTTTATTTTAAGAATATCTGTTGTGATACAGCTGTGGAAAGATAATTCTACTATGGATATTCTTGTATATGACAAATACTTATATGCAAATATACAAGTAATATGCAAATTATTGTATATTACAAATATATATTACCTTTTTATTGCATAGATCCTCAGCACATTATATCCTATTTATATTTTCAGGTTGAAACAGCAAAGCTCTAACTCCAGTCAAGAAATTAATTTTTAATGTAACTCACTTTGGCCCTGTAATGGTATGTGCTTGGTTTATGATGCTCTGGTGCAGCCTTGTCAGATGCAGTTTTGACTTGTTTTATTCCTCTTTATATGTGTTTGAAGTTTGCAGTGTCTCCTTTTGACTATAGTTTGATGATAAGAGGTCACTGTTGGCACTTTGTATTCTTGTTCAGTGTGGACGTGCTGTTATTTTTTGAAAACTTCGCTGCCTTTCTGCCTAGAAGCTTTGCCCAGGCTTATGCCTGCTTACATATGTTTGCAACCCTTTTCTAAGTGCACTAATGACATACAAGTAAAATAGAACGGAAATGCCAAGCATTTGATATTGAGAAGGAATGCAGAGCAGTTGCTTTTTATTTTCTTTAGCTTGTCCATTACTGAGTACCAATCAGTAATTTGTAGAGAATGAATGAAATGATGGTTTGGGCTTCTGTTTTTGTAATTAGAAATTTGGAGTCTTTTTACAAAGGTACCTCTAAGTGTCAACATTGTATTGTTTTGGAGAGGGCTTTTGGTTATGGTTTTGTCCAGTGTCAAGCAGACCATATTATATGATCAAGTTATCTTGTCCACTTTGAAAATTTTATTGGTGTTTTATGGCATTTTAAACTAGTTTTAAACATTTTTCTTTCTGTTTTAGTATGCAATATGTGGTCTGTTGGTGAATTAAACCTACATATTGTAAGAACGTAACGTTCAGAGTTGCTACTCAGGAGTAACTGCAAAATTGTTCATTTTGCTCCACTTTCTTTACAGAAATTAATTGTATGCTGTTGTTTTTCTAAGACACGCCTTGTTGAAGAATTTAGCATTAAATAAGAAGCAAACTTAACTTAGGCTTTAACTTGGAGCTGGTTCGGAGAAGATGAAGTAAAAAACAAACCTCTGAAAATCCAAAGTGCTTGCTTGGCTCTTTTTTCTTTCTCCTGAAAAACGACTTGCGACACATGCTGCTTTCTGTGAGCAGCATAGTGCTGGCCGGCATCTTTATCCATCACAATAGTGAAGCAGTAATGTAGCAATTACTCCGGTAATAAGCGGTTACGTGTTAAAAGCTTTCTGACAACTTGATGTATGACTTTGGCAGTACTTGGCTTGGGGTTGCTGCTGAAGCAGCTTACCTCTGATTAAATGTGCCAGCCATCACGAAGGCGAGACGCAGGCCCTAGGGAAACCTGCAGTCTGCTGCTTCCTGTGGCGGTCGCATTCGGCCGGCTGTGAAATAGATGGGCTATTGAGAGCGCCTTATTTTCAGAAGCGTTAAAGATTCTCCTCACAGAGCCTGCTGAGTAGGAGCTGTAGCTAAAAATAACTTCAATGAATTTCTCTGTCCCTTTCTCTCTTTCTCGCTGCAGGATGACGTAGCTTTGTGAAGGATTTATCAGCTAAGCAGAAAATGAGCTTAACATCCTGGTTTCTAGTGAGCAGTGGAGGCACCCGCCATAGGCTGCCACGAGAGATGATTTTTGTTGGAAGAGATGACTGTGAGCTGATGTTACAGGTAATTGCATCAGCCTTCCATGGCAACTCTTAATGTTTTGGACTTAATGCACCAGTTTTACATTTCTTTTGAAAATTAAATTTGCCAGATGCTACAGAGCAATAGTTTTGATTAATCTTCTGTAGAAAAAAGGTTAGTTTAAATGTACTGCCATTAACCATACAATTACTGTCAAAATGTAAAAAGAAACACACATTTTCTTCATGTAAAATTCACACTAAAAATAATGCAAGAATAGAAACAATTTTTGCAGTATGGTCAGCAAAGTAGGCTGTGTTGCATAATATGTGATAGTGCTGAATATACTAAATACTTTTGAAAAGACCTTTCTTTTTTTCCCCTGTAATTTATAGTCTAATTTAATTTCATGATTTCACATATCTTTGTGTTCCCATATCCTGATCTCCTTGCACAGACAAATGAAATTAGTAAAGAAGAGTATTTCTGCATCTCTAAGGGGAAGTTGAATGACGGTAATGGTGTCAGGGGATTGTAAAAATAAAGTAAGTCCTATTTGAAAGAGCTTGATATTTGGTAGCTTATTGAACTTTCAAGATCCCTGCGTGGAATTTCCCAAAGCACATAATTATATTGCTATGTAACCGTATTGGTTTCCTTCAGTTTTGGCAAAAGTTAAGCATGTACGCACTTGGTGTTATCAAAATCTTAGCTCTAGAGTTACAGTCAGAATCCTTCCTGCAAATGAAATGCCTGGAAACCTATTTTGATGAAACCTATTTTGATGTATGTAACTCATAATCTCCTCTAAAATTCAGTTGGCTCTCATTCTTAGAAGGCATCCAAAAGGCTTACTTGTGCTGGCAATACTTTGTTCTGTTAGGAAGGGCGTATAAATACGCCTAATTTCCTTTTTACAACAGGTAGAATGATATCTTGCTGATTTATGAGGGAAGTGAACATATCAAAAAACAAACTGATTCCTATGCACTAGGAGGTCCTACTCATCTGATTAAGTTTTACTTTAGCTTGGTGTAATGTGGTGGTGTCCATAAAAGAGGAAGTTTTTTTCCTTCTGCTCCCTCCCATGTGACACTGCTGGCATGCTTCTTATTCTGTGATATGCTGGTTTAGGATGTTAGACTGATAGTGAATTTCCGTTTTGCGGGGAGAGGAGAAGGGTTGATCCTTTACAACTGATGTGCATGCACTTTGTTTAGAAGTTGGAGGAAAAAAAAAGAGAGAAGCTGGAAACTGTAGGTTTTTTTGTTTAAGATGTTTATAATCCTCAAGTAATTTTTCCTAATTAGGTATGCAAGAAAAATTGGTTCCCACATCCCCTCCACGACAATAGGTCTATTATTCCTTGTTTAATCTCTGCAGCTCTGCATGTCAGGGAGAACAGCAGAGTTGCAGCTTCTTAGAATGTGACTGATTATCTTCAAGCTTTATATTAAAATCCATGCATGTTTCTTTTCAACAGGTGGTTTTAATGCATAATGATAACTATAATAATTTTAAGTTAATTGCTAGAGCTACTTTTGATTGCTCTAAACTTAAGAACCCAGTTCTCTATGAAATTAGATGTATAGATGTATAGAACTTATTTCTTAAAGACACTGATTTATCAGCCTCTGTAGCATATCTGTTAATTGATTTTTTTGTTTTGTTTTGTTTTGTTTTCATTTTGTTTTTGTTGATGGTCTACTATTTCTGGGTTCCCCTCTCTCCTGCAGCACAATATTTCTATCATACTTTTAAATCGTGGAACACTGACTTGATAGGCTGCCTGCTAGTGCCAGGCCAACCTTGGACCCACTAAAGTTTCCTTTCAACAAAATCAGAAGAAAACATTCTCTCAGATATCTATGTGGCTTCCTAAATGAATAACTCTTAATTAAATGACCTGAGTTTTGTCCAACATGGTTGTCTACCGTGTCTTACCAAAGTGGAAGATTTGAAACAGTTGTAATGGAAGTTTTGAAATGGCATAAAAAGCTTTTCTTATATATTTTCTAAATGTTTGCACCTAGATTCCATTCCTTGCCAAATGTCTTTTACCTTTGATTTTGTCATAGGTAATATATTTTCCTTAGTTTTTTTCCTTAGACTATGTATACACATATGACTTGTTTTTCAGTGTCTCATTAATAAATTAGGTTTTAATGGTCAGTGTCTCTGGTTGATCAGCCTTCAGTGAAGCTTAATACTTGAAGCGTTTACTATTCAGTGTTGCTACACTGTTCATCGTCACTTTGAAAAGTATCTGCCTCTTTAATTAGCATTTTGAAAACAGTCCCATTGTTCATAAAGGTACTTTGTTGTTAACTGACTTCAGAGATGGTATGAAGAATCAAGAGTCCTTGTGGCTTTTGAGGCATGTTCTACTTGGCCTGTGTTAGACCTGCATTCCAGCATGACTGTAACATCATGGACGGCTGAAGGAGGAGCAGCTTGCCAAAGGAGAAGCAGATAATGCGTCCTTGTTCTGTGTGTATAGTGTTCTTTGTGGGGGACCTTCCACTCCACTCCTGACAATTTGGTTGTTCTCGTAGCATGAAGCTTGCGGACAGCACGTGATGAAGAAAGTGGAAAACTCTGTGCCTTCTGTCAAGGCATTGTCGATTTTGTAGAAGCATCATATAAAAAAAACATTTCCACCAGTGTCTTTCATAGCACTGTATACTTCAGCTGTGCACCTAACCATTATTATTTTAACAGTAGTTTTATTCAAGTCCAGGGATACAGTTTTGCTTTTAACTGGGTTGTTTTGTAAATATCCTCTAGCAAAGCACACAGTCTTCATGTTTAGCTGCTGTTAAAACCAAGTGTTGCTTTTCTTATGAATACATACTACTCTTTTACCTTCTTCTACTGTTCCATTTAGAAAATGTTTTGAATCTTGGTAGAGCCATTACTGAGGTGAAATAATCCACATATTAATAATACCCAAATTTCAGGGGGGAGGAGAGAATTATCTGTTTTTTCCATTTTGATCATTTTTTAGTAGTAGTCTGGATTAGATTGAGAGTCTTCATCTGATGTAATGCCAGCTACAAATTGATTTTAAATGAAGATTGAATTTTCCCCTTGATATTTGTACAGCTCTTAGCACAGCTATTCTGCAATTTTAATTATTCATGCAGTCAATTATGCATCTTGTAAAGGGTAATTTTGGTAGTACTCATTTTGCATTGAAGGCTTCAGTAACCCATCAGAAGGAGAAATGCCATTTCAAAGATGTGCTCAATATTTAGATTTGTGAAGACCATATGTGATGAATAAAAATTTGCCAACTGTATGTGAATATTCTAAACCTGATACATCTGCAGACAGGAGACCTATAATGTTCTGCAAAATTTCAGATGACATTTTTAAAATTGCAAATATGAGTAATGATTTTTATCTTTTCAGAAGATGTGATAAAATACAGGCATTAGGTTTTATTGTTTTTGTCGTTTCCATTAACTTGTTTTTAATAGGAAAAGGCATGTGAACATAAAATAATTGATTATTAAATTAATACATATTTAAGTAGCATAATATACTTGAAAAAATGTTTGGAAATTCTTCTCATGATCTAGGTGAAGGTAGGCTAACCCCTTATGCTTGCACAGTTGCTTTACTCAAATGTGAAAGCATGTGACGTCTGTTTGACATTGTAGGCTCACAAGAGCACCCAAATCAGCAACTCTGATTTTACTGTGATATGTTGTTTTCACTTGAGGAAGGTTATTAAATCAGAACCAAATGAGCTTTGCTCAACATCCATAGTTAAACTTTACTGATATGCTCTACTAGGATTGCTTTTAATGACATAGAACTTGTTCACTTGCCTGTCTTTTCCTCAATTTCTGTCCCTGTCACCATATTCTTCCTCTTCACCCTATGCCCTTCAAGACTGTAAAGCATATGAGCTGAAATAAGAAATCTAGAAATAATGTAGTAAGTGTGAGCAGAAGAGGACTCATTTTACTTATTAAAGAAAAAAAGAGAAGCAGTCAGAAGATGTCTTAGTGAGGGAGATTAAGGAAGCAAACTAAATGGAAGGAGGAGGAGGAGGAATGTATGTGCAAAGCTCAAGAGATCAAGATGGAATGAGGTGATAAATGTGGTTCTGGGACAGCAGGATAACCTGTAAACAGAAGGATGCAAACGTGAAAGTTATGCTAATAGTAACAAGTAGGTTCTGTGTGTTCTGTGACTGAAAGTACATGCCAAAGAGCTTTTCAGAACTAAGTGTGGGGGAAGAGAAGAGGAACAGGAGAAGTGGTGTATTGCCTCCTTAAGAGTTGGAGTTGCATGGCCTGATGCCTTGAACTGGCTAGTGCCAGTTCGTAACCTGGGGCTCTTTGAACAGCCAGGCTGCGTGTGCTAGTGCAAAAAGGAGAAGCACAGGGTCTCAGGCAGAAATTGGCTGCTCTCAGGGCTGAACAGATCTGGGACCTGCTTCAGGACCATCCTGAGTCATGAACAATGACTTTCATAGCAAGAATAAAAAGATGCTGTGGGGTTTGAGGAAGGACTGACGAAACAAAAAGTGAGAGCTGATAGGAATAATAATTCAGGGAACAGTCAAGCATATTTAGTGATGATGATATAGCTGACTTGCTTAGGAGGTTGAGATGAACAATTTATTTCCATGGATATATGCTGAGAATCCCACTAAACAACCTGGAAGATTTACTGATGCATGTCAGGAAACCAGATATTTCAGAGAACAACAGCACAATGGAATAGTAATCATATTTTGAAAGATACATACATGTAGCTAAGGAAAGCTGGAAATAAAAGTGAAATTGATGTTGAATAAAATGCCAGTGATATTACAGCCAGCCGAAAAAAATGGGTAAAATTTAGTAAAATTTAAAAATTTAGTAGAAAAATTAAGTAACTAGACTTAATTTATAAATAGATTTGGGGGAGCATTAAGAAAATAATTCATCTGAACTAATCTGATGATTCTGTTATGGGCATAGAAGACCAGAACTGGCTAGAGATTTTTTTTTTTTTTCATACATGGATTAATTTTTTGGATACAGTTTGAAAAGTGTGTTATGAGGAAAACATCTAGCTAGTCATATTACTGTAAGAAATATCTTTGACAATATCTTTGCAGTCTTTGAAAAAACTTATCTTATTTTGCATTGATTTTAATCTCTTAATTCTAGTCAAGAAGTGTGGACAAGCAACATGCTGTACTTAACTATGATGCCTCTACAGATGAACACTTGGTGAAGGATTTGGGCAGCTTAAATGGGGTAAGTTTACAGCACTACAAAGTAGCTCCCCATAGTTTTTCTTTTGTGTTTAGTTTTCTTTGAGCAAGAGAAGAGTGATTTTAATTAGTTTTCATTAATGTCTTTTCAACTAGGGTGTTACAGTTGGGAAGACACTTAAAGGAAAACTTGGGTTCTTGAAGTTTTTCCACTGATCATTAATTAACAGGCTGGTGTAAAAGGTTGCATTAATAAGAGAAGGCTTGGCAATAGAAAAATCTCAGAGAAATAAAAAGGTAGTCCTTCAGAGATGTGGAAATAAAAGAAAACCTTGAGTAGATGATAATATGGTAACAGATGGTATTTTGATATTTCAATATCTAAAATTTGTTAGTGGGAGGAGTATAACAAGGTAAGGAAATGGATTTATATTTTGTATGCTATTCATTTTTCATGCATTCCTGTTTTTCTCCTTGCTTCATACAGAAAGAGTCTTAAATAGTATTTTTATGTGAGACTCAGTTTAAACATGCAATAACCATTTTGTGTGTCAAGTTATTTAACTTTCTGTTAATTCTGTTTGTACTTCACTTTTTTGTCAAAATGTCTATGAATACAGTGTAAATGTTGAGTTACTACATATAATGTAATATAGGAAAATGTGAAATTCCCATGAGCAAAATGAAGTTTCATATGATATTTTACATTTTAAGGCTTTTCTAGGGATTGCATATGCAACATGCTGGGTAAGCATTTCCTTCTATAAATGTTTTAAATATTATAGTAGAATATTAAAAACTTAGCAACTTTGTCATATGTTTGTAGCCCTTTAGATGCTACTTTATGAGCTATTATAGATAGTAGTTTATGGTTTATGTTTTATATAGCTTTTAAATGTTTGGCTATGTCATAAATATGCATAGGATAAAATTGTCAGTTCATCTAATTCTTATTTACTACATGTGACTTTCTAAATGGAAATATAAATCAGTACTGCCAAATGTTTAAAAAAATATAAAATAAAGAAGAAATACCAAGCTTCTGTCTTTTAGCATTGACTTCAGTTTTGGTGTTTGATCTTGAAGTATGTTTTTTGTTTGGTTGGCTTTTAAGTCAGTAGTCTGTCTTTATTAGCTTTTCAGTATTTTAAGACCTGAACCTTAAGATGTGTACAACTCAGCCTTCTGGAAGATTCATAGTCCCAAGCTATCTGAACCCAGAAGGGTTCTATCCTTTGAGTAGTTGTGTACATATGAGAACTTTGGTGCTTAGATATTTAATATATTTTGTATTTTATAAGTCAATGAATGCGGTGTCAAGGCAATGATCAAAAATAAATTCAGCTCAAAGTAATTTCTTGCTGAGCCACTTTATTTTAACCTCTGATTCTGTTATTCCTGGCCCAACAGGCATTCCTTCTCATAGTCATTGCCTTGCTCCAAAGTTTGAATTTAATAAAAACGTATATTACAAGGACTTCATTTGACTTCTTTATTTCTCCCTATTAAGGGGCTTTCAGTTATTTGTTTTATTTAATTGAATTCTTCGTTTGATGGATCAGTTGCTCTGTAGCTGTTTGCACAGAAACATCGAAGGAACTTTTTTCCCCAGTTTTAGGATAGGGAATATTAAGTCTTAGGGGTGCAGTCCTTGCTCTTTATCTTTTCAGTGCTTCCATTACTATCTCCTTCCTTCCATGTTTTTCTTCAGCCCATTTGGTTCCATGTCTAATGGAGAAACACATAATTTTGTAGCCCCATACTTCAGATTGTGCAGGAGAACAGTATATGCAGTATCCTTCTAGTCTGCAAGCTGCTAACTAGGTGGTAATTTTTTGAAATCTCGCTAAGGTTCAGTGTTAATCACATGTATCCTATACTGTCATACAGAAATAAAGAGCTTTAAAGACCCAACTTATTTTGAAGCAGGAAAAAGACGCATTCAAAACAACAGGGACATGAAACAGTATCAGAGAGGGAAGAGGAGTCACAGAAGGGAAAGCATGTAAGCAAGCAATGTCCCAGAAACCTGTTTGGAGGTTTATTTTTAATTTTTTTGGATGGTTAGCTTTCCATGACTACCTCATAACATAGTTTGGTCAGCTTCTGTGTGCTGGAAGCCACTTTTGGAAAGTGATATCTGGTGTTGACATCACGGAGAGAGCTACTGAATCTAGACATATCTGTACAAACTGAAACCAAATAGGTAAGTTAATGAGAAAGCTTGCTTTCTGTTGTGGCTCTGAAGCCTTAGTTGTTTGATGGAGAATTAATTGCTGTCTTCCCAAGGAAAATGATAGCTGAATTCTACAACTGTTTTATTAGACCAGGAACTTTTTTCACTATATTTTGGTTGCAAGATAACCTAAGATCTTCCAAAGCCTGTCAGCTCTTACTTTTCTGTGTTTACTAACTGCTGTGTGTGTTTTTTTTTTTTTTTTTTTTAAACTATGGTAAAGTGACATTCTGCTTTTGAAGACATTCTACTTTATTTTTTTCTTTCTCCCTTTTCATCTTTGCAGAGTACATACGTATGCTAGTTTGTGCATTCCTTTATTTACCTGGCACATTCTTTGAATTTTGGGTAATTTTGACATCAGCTTTAAATGGTCATTTCTTTCACTAGGCACCAATTCTACAGTACTGTGCTGCAAGCAACTTTGTCACCTTGCTGAGTGTGGGTTTTTGTTTGTTTTTTCAGTCCAGCCAGTCTCCTTTGGTAAATACCTGGATACTTGTTCACCTTCTTTGAGAACAAGTATATGGGCATTTACTGTATACCTGTTCTCAAAGAAGGTGGATAGCTATACCGATTTTTATGTCAAGGATTCAAGTCCTTTTTAATTTTTTTTTCCAAGTTGGAGACTGCAAAACAGACAAAGTCAAAGTAGAATATAGAATGTATTTGTCTATGGGAGCCTGAGGGTCAACTTACAGTTTCTTGTAAAAATATTTTATTTGTTGATGCGGTGAACACAAATTTGTGTTTCATGCTGGTAAGGTAGAGATATTCATAATTCTATAAAGCCATGGTAGATAAGGAAGTCTAGAATTTCACTGAAGACAGTCTTTTATGCTCTGTTTAAAAATGAAGCAAAAGCAACCCTTAATTTCTCCTCTCTTTGAAAGATGCTTGAACAACACTTAAATTGAGTGAATCAACCATAAAGAGGGAATGTAGTCGTGAGTGATAACATGAAATAAACTCTCCCGGAATTCAGGCATGAGCATTTGTACACAATTTCTACACATTCTCAATTTGCTTCCATTGTCAAGAGTGAACATTTCTTTTAGGTATTCGTTAGTGCCGTTACCTTTGAGAATAGGTATATACTGTCTTCAGTATGTAGGATAACTCCATTCTTGGGGTAAGGCACTGTTAGCCATTGAAGAGGCTTCAGAGTTTAAGGCAAGATGGTCATTATAAAAACACTTACAGAGTGTTCTGGTTTGAGTATATTGTATGCACATAAATTTTCAGAACTCAGTGACCTGGAATAAAATATATATTTTATATATATATATATATGTGTGTGTGTGTATATGTGTGTGTATATATATATGTATGTAAATTCCATGGCTCAACAAAATTCAGACTCAGTGATTATCTGGAAGATATTCTTTTCATGAATTTTGCTCTGAGTTCTCACAGACTCAGGGTGGCATAGAGGTGTCTAGAGTACCCCTGAAATTGCCATGCTAGTAAATAGCTATTTCTGTAATTCTTATTTCTTATGGGATGTATTTTCTGTTTTGCATATAAACAATATTATAAATAATAAGAAAAGAAATAGGGAAAAGAAACAATTAAACAGCAAAAAAAACTCCAGAAGATTCATTTACTATTTTGGGTCAGCATTACTTTTTGGTCTTTCCAGACTTCATCCAGGACTAGATTAACGTGAACAAAACAAGCCTTCAAAGAGTCTCATTCTCACTGCTGCCTGGCTTAGCTATTAAAGATTTTTGTATGAATGTGTGTGCATTCCTAATTTCAAAGTGCTGTGCAATTCCTTAGGAAAATTTAAAGACTATTGTGCAATGCAGAAATTTGAAGTAGTAGGATCCTGTAGGATTGTGATACCTTGAGTCTCTAAAACAGGCACAAAACATAGCAGATGTCTTTCAGAAAGGCATTCTAAATATTTAATCTCCTATCTGTAGCATTAAGTGTAGTCTCTTGAAAAGGAAAAATGGGCAAGAAGCTGTAAAGTTTTCAATATACAGGAAATACTATCTCTGATAAATATTGAGAGCTTAAGATCTTGTTCTCCTAGAGAAAACTTACAATGTGATGACCCTTTAAATCTCCTTATCATTGAGTAAATTCAGAGGAGACTTTCTCTGAAGGTAATAAAGTCAGTTTAAGAAACAACTCATTTCCCTCTTAGATGTTCAGCCTAGTTTGGTGAGCTCTGGGATTGGGGTAGGAGTCAGGATGAACATAAGTGGTAATTTGACCGCCATTACCAAGAGATGGCGATTCTGGAAAAAGCCTCTTTTCCAGTGGCAAAGGGCACACTGCAAAAAGAACTGCTCCTGACTGCTCCTGCAACTCCTCTCTTGCACCATTGCAACCATCTCTGATTTCTGATGTTTGAAATCACCAGATGAACTGTCAATTTATGAAGCTGATGTTAGTGAACTGAATGGTTTAGTTGGCATTAAGACCTATCCTTTCTAAAACTGTAAATCAAACTTTAAAGATGCAAGAATATACCTTTTTCCCCCTAGCTGTTGCAGAGGCTTATGTCATTTTTAGCATTTTTACGATAAACACTTCATGTTTCAATAACCTAACTTCAAACTCATGAATTTTAAATTCATTATCTTCATTTTTTTTCTTCACACAGTTATAATTTTCTAAGTTTTCCTAATTGTCTTTCAGAGATCTATTTTGACTTGAAAGTGTTTTTCTATTTCTCCCCTTTCTTTTTGTAATCAGTCATTGTATTTCAAGTGTGCCTTCAAAGTTTCTATTAGGGTTTTTGTTTTCTTTTGTTTCTGTGGAAGTTCCATGACAGTTTAGTTTGTTAGGATTAACCTGGACCTTCAAATCTGAGTGGCTGGTGATTTTTATTGCCTTAAATAACTAATTGCTATAGCTGAAAATTGAGCAAATTCTGAGGTTTATAAACCTTCTTCAGATTGCTAGTGCTTCTCTGATATTTTCAACTATTTCCAATAGTGATATAAAAATAGAGTGAATATTGCCTGTTATAGTAACTGAATTTTCAAGAGATGTTGTCAGGACTGGGAAGTTTTCTCTGCTTTGCTACTACTTGGTTTAAAAACCTATATTTCTGTTTACAGATGTTATGCCTATCTTCTCAGACCATCACAGTAGCAGCAAAAACATATAGATTTTAAATGAATTAATGTCTTCTCCAAGAACAGTTCTTGCCCACTTTTCTGGTCATGCCACAGTAAATCAATGCTATTTGGAGTTGTTTGCACGCAATGACGAGGTCCATATGGCTTTCCTATATGTCTTATGAGAATATTTACAAGCTATAAATATTTACAGTCTATAAATATTTACAATATTTATAGACTGGAATCTTAACATCCTTTTGAGATATTTTGTGAAACGGGTAGTATTTTGAAATAATAATTGAATTTCTCAGTGAATTTCCCATTTACTACCACTGGTAGTAAAATACACATTGCTGAAAAGTTTCATATAGAATTGATTTTATTTGATTTTCTTTTGGTTGTTGTTTAACAGTGTCTTTTCTGTCCTCATTTATTTTTGTAGACATTTGTGAATGATGTGAGGATTCCAGAACAAACATACATCACTCTGAAGTTAGAAGACAAATTGAGATTTGGATATGATATCCTTGTCATAAAAATGCATAATGTGCTTCGACATGTTTTTCTTATTGAAAGTATAGTTGCATTAAATAGAAAGTATAGTTGCATTAAATAGAAAGTTTTCATACTTCCATATGAGAAAGAATTTGGAAGTGTTTTTTTTTTCTCATTTTACTGCAAAAATGCCTGTGCTAGAGAAAACTGCAGTTTTTAGAATACTGTAGCCAACAACTAAAAGAATCTTGCAAGAAATGGAATCATCAGGAAAAGAGAACAGTACAAGAAGAGTTTTAAATGTTTGGATATGGCAAGTACAATGTTTAGAGTAAGGTATTAGCTTGCCATTCTTTACACTCCTTCATATTCTGTGCACTTACATGAAATACTGTGCCACTACCCTACTATACACTAGTATACAATAGGCAATCGTGAGTCTTCTGAGAGACGTGTTGAAGAAGGTTAGGAGAAGACCAGTAGAACTCAAGAAAATACTGGATTGGAACAATATTTCAGAATCTCTAAGTGTTCATTCTAAAAGAAATGCTAAATGTTTTTTCAGAAGTAACATTATTTAAGATATGTATTTGGAATTACCCTAAAAAAAATCCCAAGAAGGAAACAAACAGATAATGGTGAAAACAGCTGCATTTTCCATTCTTGTCTTTGATAGAGGAATAGTGTGAGTTTCATAATCCGTGTGGTGGTGGTGGTACATCAGTTATGCCTGAAGCTCAACTGGCTCTTCTCCGGTGGACACATATTTTAAAAAAAGGGATTCCATTTAGACAACATAAGAAAAACACGGTTTTCTTATGGTTCAACATAAGAAAACCTTTATGGTGAAAGTGGTTGAACGATGGAACCAGTTGGACAGAAAATTATCCTTGGAGGTATTTAAAACCCAACTGAATGAACAACCTGCTCAAGCTGACATTGCTTTGAGCAGGAGGATTGGTCTAGACAATCTCCAGAGACCCCTTCCATCTTCTACTCTTTGATGATCCACAGAATATTAAGCTCATTTGATGAGCTATATTTCTGTTGTTTAAATATATTAAATGAAAAAAATTATTAATGAGATTTTTTTGTGCTTCGGTTGTATGCCTTGATTAAAAGTCACTATATTTCATTGTTTTTCACTGGCAAAAAAAAGGCACTTCCAGTTGCTATTACAAACCTTTGTTCATATCTAGCTGTACCTAGGTTATTATAGGGATAATAATAATAGGTGTGTATATATATATATATAATCATAGCTTATTATATCTAAATTATTATAATTTTTATGTTGCAAGGAATTATTACTGTCCTTTTAGGCAAAAAGGCACATTCTTGTACTAAATTTGAAGAAAATGACTGCAAACTGTTGTCTTGCCATATAATTCTCTTGTAAATTGAGAAATCTTCTAAGTATTTTCCTTAGCATATCCTACATACTAATCTTTTTACTGTTGTCAGAGGGGAAATGAGAGTCCCTGAAGAAGCACTTAAGGTAACAACGTGAAGTTCTAAGATGCTCTTCTGCCCTCATCTGTGTAATTATTCTTAACATTTACATAAGAAGGAGTTTCATTTCTTTAATTTTTTTTTTCCCTTTATTCGTGTAGCATGAAAAATTTACAAGCCAACTCCAGTTATCCCAAAAATCCTCAGAGGCAGAAGGATCAAAGTCAGCCAGTTCCAAAAATTCTGAGTCTAAGGTAACTGACTCCACAGCTGAAGTGCACCACAAAACTGCAGAAGCGGTGAAAACTGAAGAGAAAGCAGTGGGTAAGATGCTTATTGTCAAGAATGTTCATTTGCTTTCTTAGAGTTTTTCTGAAATTATATATGTGCAAAAACTTAATATGAGACTTTTAAAAATATTAAGGGTAATTAAAATTAAAATTTAATTAAAATTAAAATGTAGATGTTTAAAAAATGATAGAAGTGTAGAACAAGTGTATATTTTTTTCTTTTTTACTAGATACCCCTGTGTGCATGTGTGTGTGCACGTGCTACAATTTCGGTCTTGATTTCAAATGATCTTTTGAATTTATGTCATCTTGGCTTTGGTATGGGTGTCTTAAACCTGGAGGGTGAGGCTTGCTAAAGTTTATTTCTGTGTTATCTGATCATAAAAGCTTGTTGTGTTACCTGCTACAGGAGATAACCACAGGAAAGAGACATGAATCAATTATCATTTTGTACATGGAATTGACTGAGCCTGACCCTATAGTCTAATGGTGTATGATTGCTTGAGCTTAATCCATTCTTTTTGAATGCTTACTTCAACGAATTCTCCTTCTCTGCCTTTAGGAATCTATAGGATAGCATGTTATAAGTAATTAACCTTTTTGTTTTGTTGACTTATCTAGCATCCTGTAAAGAGTATGTAAAGACTATTCAATGCTTCAGTATTCCTGCTCAATATGCCCCTTCAGTATTCAGCTGTTCTTAAATTTTCATAATGTAGCACATTTTTTCCCTCCTCTGTTTTCTTTTTGGCTTTACTCCTCCAAAAAAAATTAGCAATCAAAGTTACTATTAGGAGTTTCTCTTGGCCACTAAGAAGCTTTCTGGGGATTGATTCTCTCACTGTTGCTGCATGTTGCTCTTTACTCTTGCTAAGTCAGTGCATGAGCATCAGCTATCCATTTTTAAAAACAGTTTAGTATTGACTAAAGTAATAGTTGAAAAAAAAAGAATATAACTGATATCTTCAAATCATGCTCAAACTTTTGAAGTATCGAGTTTTATGTAATCTTTTGAATTTCAAGGAGTAAAACATTGTAAATAAAAATGTTGACATTAATAATAGTCAAAGTAATAGAGCTGCTGCCTGAGTCTAAACCAAGCACATTATCACTTAGGACTGCATAAAGTCTCTTCAGAAGATCAGTGTCATGTTAAAATAGCTAAATATTAGTAGGATAAAAGTATTGTCTTAGGAGACCAGGTCAGGACTAATCCAGGCAATTTATCTTCTAGGTAGAAAGCTTTTTCTTTTTTTTTATCTTTTCTAATTTAACCTTTGCACTTAAATATGTTTAATCATGAATAAGCTTTATACATAACAAATATGCATTATTTTTAATTGTGCTGTAATTGAACTATTGCCTACTAGAAAGAGTGATTGTGATATCTAATGTTTTTACAGTAGGTAACTTTTGGTGCTTTATAGTAGCTGTCAGCTATCTGGAATCTTGGCAGCATTGCAAAATTTGGTCAGTTTTTTCTAGTCGTGAGTTCAGATTTCAGTGAAAGGTCAATGTGAGTAAAAGTGAAAATCTTTTAACAGAAACAGCAGCAGAGAGCTTTTAGGAATGTGCTGCTATTCTGATGACTTCAGGCTGAAATCAAAAAATAATGTTTATGGATATTTCAGGGTAACAATAAGAAATGTCAGCTGCCTTTGCATAAATGTTTGTGCCAGTAGTTTTGATCAGGTTGTTAGTAAGCTTTTATATTTAGAACCCAGATCACTTATCCAAGCCTCTAAGTTGGTTTTGTATTTGAGCAAATACATAGAGGCAATCCACTCAAGCTTCCAGGAGAAAAGACCTGAGCAAACTGCTTTCTGTTGTTGTCATTTGAATCTAAGTATTGCAACGAATCAGAAAAGAAACTGTGTGCTTTGGGCTTTTTTATAGACCTTTCTGCCATGCCGCGTGGTACACCTTTGTATGGACAGCCAGCCTGGTGGGGCGATGAAGAAGCTGATGAGAAAAGTGGTTGTAAGCCAGATAGCAAACGTGAAGAAAAAATGAATGAAACGGGGGCTTCTGGTAAGTCTGTCTTCTCATTTTTGCAATATTAGTGTACTTTAGTAAAGAAGATGTTTCTGAAATGTCATAGACAGCTTGCGTAGATAAAAGTCTATTCAAATGTAATTTTTTTTTTTTTTTTTTTTTTTTAATCCAGTGAGAAATTGTATATCCTTCCAGGGACCAATTTCGGACATGCTATATCAGTTTTTAAACGTACAATATAATTAGTTGTGAATTAATACAGAGAGTAAAGTTATCAGAGCCATTAGTAATCATTAATTTGTATCTGGCGTTTTGTATACTCAGAAATTGTAGTTGAATATTTTTAAAAATCTGAAAATAAGTGATAGTTAGAACAGATATCACATATAGCATTTTGTATTTGTCTTTTAGCTATCCCTGCTAATTCATTATTGCTGCCTTAATATTTCATATTTTATGCAATAAACATTTCTATAGTCAGATATTATGGTAATGGTTCTTCCCACATCCTATAGGTTTTTTAGTTAGCTTGTTTATTTTGTCTGACCAAAATTTAAATCTGGATACCTATAATTAGACTTCTAAATCTATCATCAGGCCTATAAATAAAATGACTGTTTTTCCAATACAGAGAATAGCTTCAAAAATTTGTGAAGTCAAGGATAGAATTCAACCCATCTTTCTTTGGCTGTTTAAATATGAATTCAAGTTTTACGTTTAAAAATTTTAAAGGGCTTAAACTGGGTTGGGGGTTCTGCTTCTAATAGTAGATAACTTGCTTGTCATGACTCCTATATTGGAGGAATTGGAGTAAAGTCTCAAAATATGAAAACAAACTAAAATTACTCTGCAATGCGATAGCGTCAGCATCCTTGGAGTTAAAATTTTGTCCTAGCTTTTAATAACTTCTTCATGTTAGTTTGAAGTCCTGCTAATTCAGCCAGTAGTGGAAGTTCCACTAGTTCCACTAGTAGCTAATTTAGCCAGCAGTGGAAGTTCCAGTAGTGGATTTGGGTGAAAGCATTAAAGTTGTGACAATTTTTATGGAGCTAAAATCACTTTGTAACATAGGAAACAACTATATTACAAATATTACAAAGCAGTAAAATTATAGGGCATTTTTTTGATTTTTTTTTTTCTTTCTGAAAGGTTTTATACATAATGTGAGAATAATATGTAATCCTGCACTTCTATGAATGCTCTGTAAATACAGGTTTAATACAGGTTTAATATTCTACATTAAGATTTAATATTCTACATTAAACAGATATGGCTCTACAATTGTGCATTTTGCATCATCTCTCGAAATCTGTTTTTCGAATTGTAGCATTTTTAAGAAAGACTGAGTTTGTCCTCAATGGCGGTAATAGTAAAAAACAGCGATTGCCGTGTGTAATTTTGCTTCCACTTTTCTTAACATGAAGGAAAGATGCCTATGTTGTCAGGAGTGCTAAGGACTCTGGTATCTGAATTTCATAGAAGCCATAATCTTTCTTAGATGCAAACAAGTATTAGAAAAAAAAAAGAATTTTATGGTAAAAGTTTTTTTATATTTGCTTGTGCATATATACACCGGTTTAATATTAAAGCATGCTCTTTTTTTTCTTTTTGCACGCATTATACATAGGGTTATTAAAAAGCAATATCCTGATATCTGTGGTTTTGATGTAATGGCCTTAACAAAATATGACACAGGATTCTTTCAGTATATTAACATGCCTATTTTAATCATAATCTTAAAATATTTTTTCAAAAGCATTATTGTATCATGTCTTTTACATGCTCATGTATTAATTTCTCCAAGAGATTCTCAGAAAGTTATCAGAACTTCTGCCTTGTTTCATGAGTTCAGAAAAAAATAAGATGCCAATTGGTTCTTAATTTAAATAGTCAATGAAGTTCAGTCTATTTTAGTAGTACATGGAAATAAGTGTATTCAAGACAGAACTTCAGTAATGGAGATCTGTTTAACATGCCTCATCTTAGGTTCATCATAAAGTGAATAATGAATGGAGAAGGCACTAATATTTTCTACAGAATTTAGTTGGTTTCATTTGCTTGTTTTCCAATACATACAAAGATATTATAGCCTGGAGGCTTTCCAGCAAATACACCATTTGCATTTTTTTGTAACTTTTTAAGGTATGTCTTGGCATTGTTTATGTTGTTTAATCATGTTCAGCATTGTTTAAATCTCCTACAATTAGAATTAATCTAAATAAAATGCAGGAACACCTTCTATTTACCTAGACAGAAGAACTTATAAATCTACTAAAAGAGAGTTCAGTGTGAGGAAGTACATCAGGAGCAAAGACTTATGTAAAATTTTTGTACAAAGATACTGCTCTTAAAAAGCAAACAGAAGAAACTTTTTAAAAAAATCACTTTCTAAAAAACAAAAATCGTCACACTTGGAGGGTGTTGATTTTAAAATCTCATGCATAGAAAATTATTTGTTTGTTTCACTCTCTTGATCTCTAAATAGACATTAGTCATATGTTTCTACTAATCTTACTGTTGGAGATGATTTTTAATAGTTCTGGCAGAAAGCCTGAGAGACTAGATAGAGGTGATATTTGCCTTTGTGGATTCTTTTCTTCTGTACTAGAACATCAACTCTAATATCTGGGTAGAAGCGTGCTTTAAAAAAAAAAAAAACTTTAATTATTTTCATACCATTAAAGTAAACACATAAACTTTTCAGGTTCCTCTGACCTACAGTTGCTTCCCATGAAAACTTTTAACTTTTAAAGTTAGTTTCCAATACCAGAAACTAGAAACTTGAACTAGAAATTGAATTTTGTAATCTAGCAAAATTATTCAAGATAGATGTGGTTATTTGCTCTTTTCTGTGCTCAAATTATAATATTGAAAGTACTTAATACACCAGATGGAAACATGTTTTCAAACAGTCTGAAAAATAAGTAACTAACTCAGAAAATTTCAATAACTTAATTATTTAAATTCATCTGTAACTCACGTTCTTAAGTCTTGATACTTTTTAACTAATCTTATGAAGAGTCTGCTTCATGCTTTAATGATCTGTACGTGATTATTCATTGAATAGAAAAGATTACATGAATTATAAGAGATGGGGCAAAGTTTAATAAGGAGATCCAAATGGGAGATTTGTTTCTGCTAAGCGAACTGTAGACAAATAATCTTATTAACTTGAGACTGTAAAGACTAATTAAGTACTACTGTTTCCTATCTCAATGGAAACTCACTAATGGAAATTTCTTGCAAAGAGGAAGAGGACTGGAAGGTCTATTTCAGAGACTGTTATTTTTCAGAGACTAATTTTATTATTCATGATCTATTAATTAGAATTAAAAGGAATTATTGCATATACACCTTTGTACCATCTGTGCTGCACCTATTACAGCACCTATTACAAGATTCTTTATTTTCTTTATTTTCTTTAGCTTTACGTGCTAGTGACAAACTTGATGGGTATGTAGTTATTTATGTTGCTCTGGGCTGCCTTCTTACTTCCTGGAAAAACAGGAACTATTTTCTGCTGATCTCAGTTGTGATTGTAGAACTTAACATCATAAATTTCTTTACCAAAAGCCTAACAGACAAATCATGATTTGTAAACAGAATTTAAGAATCTGAAGATCTTTTTGTCTTTAGCACGAAGCACTTTTGAATTACAACATCACTGAACAATTTGTCATCTGAAATTATTCCTCAAATTTTAGAAGAAGTATCATTTAAAGGTAAAGCAGGCTGACTGATCGTTGGAATGAACATTCAGAATCATTGAAATTAACATTCAAGTTTTTAATACCACCTTTGCTGAGTTGTGCCCTGCAGTATGTCAGTACATACAAGTGCTGCATATGTGATATTTGCTATGCTAACTAGAAACGAATGTGCACAGTATGTCACAGGATCCTTACAGAACTTTAGAACCTCAACCTGAAAATGAAGTAAGACTGGTTTTACTGTTTTATTCCCTTTTTATCTATTTATTTATTTAGTTCACTTAAAGAACTCTAAGTTAATTATTGCAAGAGGTGCAGATTTAATTTGTAATTTTGGTACCATTTAATAAGACAAACTAAAATAACATTAAAAGAAAAAGATTATTTTACTTAGTCTTATGTAAATCTTTATATACATTTTTGCAATTTCTCCTACCTATTAAATGAAAAATAATGCCTTTAGCAGACTGATATTGCTTCTGCATGCAAAATAAAAGAACCAGCAAACAAGAAACTTAATGATAATTGGGAAATAAAAGGCAGCAATATGAATACAAAGAAAATTTTCATTAGAAGGGAGAAAGATTTATTAAGCATTTGAAATAGCTGACTGCATCTTCTCATTAAAAGTTCAGTTAGTTTAAACTAACTTGTTAACTAATTTGTTAGTTAAAAGAAATACTCCCCGGTGAAATACACCTTTTTTGTTTTAAACATTTTCTTTCATTCCAAAATCACTTCAGTTCCCACTCTGCATGTTGCAATTCATAACCCTTCCTTTCCCTTGTTTCCCAAAGAACATGCTTACAGTTCTTATTTCACAAAATTGCTGTTTTTGCTATGATGTTCTCTTCCTTCTGTTGGTAGCAGGTAGCTTTTTATAATAGGATAGGATTGCAAAGATAAGACTACTTTATAGGTCACTGTTCATAATATTTAGAAACTTGCCAGTAATTACATTTAGAACATCATTAGATTGAGACCTAAATTTTCACCTTATTAGTTTAGGTGATTAATTATGTTATTTTTTGTTCTAAAAATGCAAGTATTTTGGTTTAAAAACAGTATTTTTAGGTAATTAAAATTGATTTACGCATTGGATTTTTTTAACTAATTTCCAAGATTTTCCCTGCTTTGGCAGAAGTCATTTTATATTTGTCATTAAATTTCTACTTTATTTGGATAAATTTTGTCATAATTTAGATTCAAACAATGTTGTAGCACCAACAAAAATATCAGAATCAAATACTATGCACATAATTATGGTACAGAAAGTTGATATCAAATGGTAAATTTGTTGCAGGAATCCTATCACGTACTGTCATATTTGAAGGAAGCATTCAACCCAATATCTTGTTTAATTACCAATTTTATGAGTTATATAAAACCATAGGTTTGAACCTTTGAATCTGAGTGAACAGAACCATGGCAGGGGGTTTGGAGAAAGATATATACGAGCTTGGTGGTCCTTGGTGGATTAGTGTTCTGTTTAATAATGTTGGGAGCGTCTAGGGTAAAGATTTGACATTAGCAGAGCTTGGTCCATTCTAGCTTCTTAGACGAATGAAACAGAGGGAGAATTATGTGGTAGTTCATCTGAAATTTGATGCAACACGTTTACTTTTATTTCTGTGAATTTTGTGTCTAAACATAGAACCTATTTTAATACATCTGCTTTACTGAAGTAAAGTTCATTCTTTAATGCTAACCTACTGTTAAAGAAGTTTTTCAGAATGGGGGCTAAAGCTGCATTCGGTTTCCCAGAGAATGGAATAGTGAGTTGCTATTGCAGTGCCTAAAAACCACCCAGCAGAGATGAAATACTCAGAATACGGAAGGTTCCTCAGTACAGATTGGTTTAGAAGCTGACAGTGCTTCAAGGGCTGCTGTGGAAGGAGCTCAACACTTATCCAAGCTAACACTTTTAACTGAGACATTCTTGGCACCGAGAAAAAAAATACAAAAAATATCTGAATTCTGAGCATCTTTTGTGTTTGCAACAGCTACATTTATCTAAAATAAAAACACTCCATGTGTCTTTATTAAAGAGTTATTTTGTCTCGTTATCCAACTTTGGCAATCGGTGAGGAAGTTGTACAAATTTTGTCATTCCTCCATTACATCATTTTATTTTAATTTTTTTTTTTTTACTTTTTCAGCTTTGTTATTCACAAACTACTTTATTATTTATCCATATCAAATTACTCTCCTTATTATGCCACCCTTCCTCTTTTACCTGTTAAACCTCCAGCTGTAGTATAAATCTATTTCCATTGCTACCTTATGGCATAATGGGCTCAACACTTGTTGACTACCTCAGCTCATAGTTTGGCTATTTTTAGCCACATAAATTTATTAATTGCATTCTTAATCCGCTACTTGGCAAACTAAAACATCTTGTTCTTAAACATCTTAATGTAGTTCATGATGAAAGATATAGGAACTATTCAGAATTCTTTTTGGAATGAAAATTGCTCTTGCTTCCAACATCTTGATCATCTGTTGCTTATAGTACATCTTCACACCAGATATTTTGGCTGGTTTGCCACTCCATGAAATGCAATCAGAAGGCTTGCTTTCTTAAAGAGATGGCAATAGTTTTTCTAGCAATCACAAGAAGCTCTAGCTTCTGTTCAAACTAAACAGTGGAACTGACAATACTTGCCCCATGCTCTTCTAACATCCTGCATTCTTTACCCAGTTCAGAGCATGATTTGGTAACATGCTGCATGATTTCAGCTGTTGGTGCTCTAATATGATTTTTCAGTGCATTTACAATTGAAGATAACAAGTGAAATATGAGCAAACATTAGGATTTGGCTCAATTCTTTTATCTTTTATAGAAATTTAAGAAGTATTTGTATTCCAAAGCACTTTTCAATGTTTGTCAGTTCACAAGGCACAAATTATATTTATCTTGCAGTAGTGTGTGAATTGTTTTTCCAAAGCATTTCACCACACACAAATTATACTAGCCGTCCGCTGATGAGGTGAAGCCAAATCACTAGCACTTAATTTGAGGGCACCTTGATTTGACATTTTTCAGATAGATTGGAATTGCTGTAATTGCTCTAGTGATTTTTTTTTCACTGCTTTCTGTTGCTAATAAGTCGTCTGCTGTTTAAATCATCAAAAAAATCTATTGGAATGCAAATTTTCTTTGACAAATCAAAGTGAGGTTTTTGTCACTGCACAGTCCTTGCAGCCAAAGCTCATGCTATCTTTTCAGTAATGGTTTTTAAATGTGATTCGGGAATCGTAGTTCCAGAACTGTGTTGCTCTATCATCTCCACGATCTTGCTGTTTATTCCAGAAATTATTCAAGTGGCCTTTAAAGGAGTTCAGAAATTTCTTGAAGAACCTGAAGTTCCAAAGGCTTGTGAAATCTGTTTTATTTTTCCTAATAGGATGCAGCACAGATGCCAAGCAAGCTGAGGAGCAGTCTGCAGCTGCAAGCGAAGAACTTTATCCTTTCTGTAGGGAGCCAAGTTATTTTGAAATCCCCACAAAAGAATTCCAGCAACCTTCACAAATAGCAGAGAGTGCTATTCATGAAATACCAACAAAAGACACACAAAGCTCCCATGCAGCAGGTGCAGGGCATGCTTCTTTTACCATTGAATTTGATGACAACACTCCAGGAAAAGTAACAATCAAAGACCACGTGACAAAATTCACGTCTGAACAGCGCCATAAATCCAAGAAACCTTCTTCCTCTGCTGGCCAGGACCTGCCTGGGCTTCAAACGGTGATGATGGCTGCAGAGAGCAAAGTAGCAGATTGGCTAGCACAGAACAATCCTCCCAGAATGATATGGGAACCAACAGAGGAGGATTCCAAAAGTATTAAGAGTGATGTGCCAGTGTACTTGAAGAGATTGAAAGGTAACGTGAATAATTCCAGCTATGCCTATTTCATGAGGTAACGGTCCTTCATCACCGTGCAGTAAGTGGATCCCTGAGCCATTGTGGAGTTCTGCTGAAGTTCTGGATACTCCACATTTGCACAGGGATCTGCACTAGTAAATCTTACTGCACAATTAAGTCTTTAAAAGGAGGATTAGAAAACAAATCCTAAGTCATCCAACAGTAAGTATACTGACTGGAGATGTTTTAAGTCACGATGCAGTTGAAATCAAGGAGAGAGGAAAAACCCAAACCTGACCTACATTTTATATAGTTCATATTTCTTGCTGTGTGTTACTTCAAAAAGCTGAATTGCTTTCCAAAATCAAAGCTCTGAAGTTCAAATTATGCTTTTAGCAACTCTTCTGACGGTATACATTCAGTGAACATTGATGAAGTCTAAGGAAATCCTTAATGGCAACATATGCATCAGGTAGCTATTCTGCTTAATTTGATCGTGTACAATGGAGTCGAGCTCAAGTCATGAAGCTGAAACAGACCAAAAAGCTCAATTTTTATACTAGATTGGCAGAATGTCATATTTGTGAGAATACTGCTGTTGAATGAAGTTCCGTTTATTAAATGTTCATTTACTGCAGACAGCATTTCAAATAAAATAAAATCAAATGTTAACAGTGAAATGTGTATTTTTTTTTTGATACTACTTAGCAGAGTAAAGAAAAATGTTTTTCCTTGCAGATGAAAATCCCAATGACATTTAAAATTTCAAAATGAAAATTTCAGAAGAACTTTAAGCGCCTTTTGTTTTCTGATTTTAATTTTGGCAAGTTAACTCTGGAATCCCAGCTAACTGGGTTTGGAAGAAATATGTTTTATCATACTGATCAGAAGTCTGCTTTTCAAGGCTAGCTCTTTCAAATTAATATAAAAAAAATAACATTTGAAAACACATGCTAGCACCAGCGTGCTAACATTCAGATAATAGTGTAGTACTTCTAGAGAACATCACAGAGCTTTCTTTGGTCTTCATGATACTGTATCGTATTCATGATCATTTTTAAAAAATATTATCCATGCTACTTTGATAAATAGGTAGGACTATATATTTAAGTCCTTAGCCTTCTCCTTGTAGTAGAAACTCATGAAACCATGGTAAATATTCAGCTGAGAGAGGTCTAAGTTATATGTTGCATTTGACCATGACAAATTATTTGAGTTTTGGTAATCATCTGTTATCTGCTTGTATTCTGTCTTAAATTGTACTATTTCAAGTAGTAAAGGTACAGTATATTTCTAGTATTTTGAAAGTTAGATGGAAAAAAAAATGTAGATAATCTTTTGGGTTTTTCTCCTCCAATTTTTCCTATTATATCCTCTAGTGAAATCACATTGTGAAGATAATGTATGATTTTTCACAATGGTGTTGCCATTTACTGTTGTTACTTGGAAGTATATGAACCATTGCATCATTTCCATAGGCGTTGTATGAATTTGTAATAAACGGAGGTCTTTGTCACAAACAGGAATGTAGTAAGAATTTCAGCCACATGTGCAGTAGTCTTCAGCCTTACTTTACTATGATTCCCACTGTAAGTAGTGGCTGCCTATTCTATGTAAGTGCAAAAAAAAAAAAAAGCTATTCTCTGTAGGAGGAAAAAGAAAAGCTGTGCCTTACTGGGTATGAATATTCAACCTTTGATACATCTTTAAGGCATCATTACTGAGTATGTTTATGTGTATTATTTATGTATATGTGTGTGTGATTAAATATATAACCAATATTCATAGATCTCAAAACATAAGTAGTAATGAATTAAGTAATAATTTTAGATCCTGATGGTAGAACATGAGATTCTGAGTGAATGATAATAATAAAAGAAAAAGAATTAAAGAATTGAATCCAATTTAAGTAAACATTTCTCAGGATAAGCTGTTGTAATTGGTGGGGAAAAGACCCAGAATCTATGGCTCTCAGAAGGGATTTTCAGCAACTGGAAGGTTATATGCAGGTTATATATTAGAGTACTTTTTTAAAAAAAATTTTCTTCCTATTTAAACCGTGCTTAGAATGCTTCATGAGTCATTTGTAATCGGCAGGCTGTATAACAAAATTAATATAATGGGAAGAAAATGTTATTTCCAAACTTCAGTCAAAAGGCAGTATTTTACCAGCTGTGCATTGTTTGCATTGTTGATAAAATATTCGTAGACTAGAATTTTGGTGAAAAGGACTATTCAAATGGACTAATGTTACCAATCAACTTGTAAAAGGCTTCATTGTTTGACTCGTAGATTTAACTGTACAATATTTGCAGAACCAGTTACTAAATACTGTTGGATTCTACACAGAAAAAATGATTAGGAGTTTCTTTTTTACTTTATTGTTTTCTTTGGTATATGTTGAGCATTTGGGGAGTTTATTTTGTTTTAATTCCTTGGTTGTATAAATCCTTTTACTTTTTTCTAGGGAATAAACATGATGATGGTACACAAAGTGATTCAGAAAATGCTAGTGCACACCGGCATTATAGTAAGCGAGCAGCTCTTGAAGAACACTTAAGGCACCATCATGCAGAGGTGAAAAAGTCACACCAGAAAGTCCATTCTACAGAAAAGCAACAAGAGCAAACTGGTGCAAGTCAGACTGCTTTTATGATTGAGTTTTTTGATGAAGACCATCCTCGAAAAAGACGTTCTTACTCTTTTTCTCAGAATGTAGGTGCTCTGTGCCCAGAAACGCCTTCTCCCACAACACACGCACGGTCTGAAAGAGTGAAGCCTGCATCAGCAGAGAAAGCAGTTGCCTCATCGGGACAGGCTAGCTCGGCACATCACAGAGCGGTACATGGGGCTCATGCAAAACTGTTGAAGCAGAAATCAGAAGAACCCTCTGCTACCTTGCCTGTCCTACAAGCGGCATTGCTGAGGAGCTCGGGAAGCCTTGGCCATCGGCCTAATCAGAACCAGGAGATGGACAAAAAGTTGAAAAGTCAACATATTTCTGCTGCTACTGAAAAGGACAATGAGGATGACCAGAGTGACAAAGGTACTTATACTATTGAGTTGGAAAACCCCAATTCTGAAGAAATGGAAGCCCGTAAAATGATTGACAAGGTAAGAAAACGAAAACATATATTGTCACCAGAAGTAGTATGTGGGCAACAGCACACCACGTCCATTTTATTTATTAAATCTACTTTCCAACTAACTTATAATGGTGATATATGGGCACGTGGAGGACAAGAAGGTGCTCAAGACTAGTCAGCATGGATTCGCAAAAGGGAAAGCATGCTTGACTAATCTGATAGCCTTCTATGATGGGATGACTGGCTGGATAGATGAGGGGAGAGCGGTGGATGTCATCTACCTTGACTTCACCAAGGCTTTTGACACCGTCCCTCACAACATCCTCCTGGACAAGCTCTGGAGGTGTGGGCTGGATGAGTGGACGCTGAGGTGGATTGGGAATTGGCTAGATGGCAGAACTCAGAGGGTGGTGATCAGCGGTGCAGAGTCTAGTTGGAGGCCTGTGTTGAGCGGAGTGCCCCAGGGGTCAGTCCTCGGTCCAGTCCTGTTCAATTTATTCATCAACGACCTGGATGAAGGCACAGAGTGCTCCCTCAGCAAGTTTGCAGATGATACGAAGCTGGGAGGAGTAGCGGATACTCCAGAGGGCTGTGCTGCCATCCAGAGGGACCTGGACAGACTAGACAACTGGGTGGTCAAAAACCTCATGAAATTGAACAAGGCCAAGTGCACGGTCCTGCACCTGGGGAGAAATAACCCCAGACACCAGCACAGGCTGGGGACCGACCTGCTGGAGAGCAGCTCTGCAGAGAAGGACCTGGGCGTCATGGTGGACGACAGGTTGACCATGAGGCAGCAGTGTGCCCTCGTGGCCAAGAAGGCCAATGGCATCCTGGGATGCATTAAGAGGAGCATCTCCAGCAGGTCGAGGGAGGTGATCTTACCCCTCTACTCAGCCCTGGTAAGGCCACATCTGGAGCACTGTGTCCCGTTCTGCGCCCCCCAGTACAAGAGGGATGTGGAGCTGCTGGAGAGAGTCCAGCGCAGGGCCACGAGGATGATCAGGGGCCTGGAACATCTGCCCTATGAGGAGAGGCTGAGGGAGCTGGGCTTGTTCAGCCTGGAGAAGAGAAGGCTGAGAGGGGACCTGATCTGTGTGTATAAGTGCCTCAAGGGAGGCAGTGAGGAGGATGGGGCAGGCCTCTTTTCACTGGTGGTCACTGACAGAACTAGAGGAAATGGCCACAAATTGAAGCATAAAAAGTTCCACGGGAACTTAAGGAAGAACTTCTTGACGGTGAGGGTGACAGAGCACTGGAACAGGCTGCCCAGAGAGGTTGTGGAGTCTCCTTCTCTGGAGATCTTCAAGACCCGCTTGGATGCAGTCCTGTGCCACGCGCTCTAGGCGGCCCTGCGTGTGCAGGGGGGGTTGGACTAGATGACCTCTAGAGGTCCCTTCCAACCTTAGGCATTCTATCATTCTGTGATATCCTAAAAACATCAGCATGCCTTGGCTTAAAATTATTCCTATTGGTACTAGTCTTTCTTTAGTTTGGTAGTTTTAATCATCTGCATTTTCAAATGGCTAAGTGCTTCAATATTATTAGGCAACAAAATTAACTAATATTTTTATAAAAATTACTAAATTTATTGCATTCCTGTCAAAATACTTATCTGCTCTTAACATCTTAATGTTTGCCTTATTTTTCAGAAACGAATCAGTTCCATTCAAATTAACATGCAGAAATAGATTGCAAATGTTTTCTCTAATGTAAAACCAGTATATACAATAAAATTCTTAACTGCACTAATTTCAATTTCAGCATCTATTATAAAGTAAGAGTATAATCAAGTATTCTTTCATTTTTCCAAATATGTTTGATAGCAATTTTATTTTCAGTTTGAATATGGTCATATACTTCATTAGATTTAGGAGCCTTACAATGACCTAGAGTGCAAATAACTTATTTTTGAGATTCAACATGAAGTTAAAGGAAAAACTACATTTAAGCGTTCTGCCTACATGATTTTTGAGTAATATCTTTGTGTATGTATATGTGTGTCTTAAGGGTGAGAGAGAGCGAGAGACAAGAATTTTATGTGTATATATGCGTATGCATCTATAATTTATTTATTGATTGTTATATTTTGCTAAATAATGTGTTGTAGAATGCTGGCATCTGATTCTAGATATGTTGTTAGCATACCTAAGAGGAAATTCATTAATTACTTGTTACACTTGTTATCTAGGAACTGTTTCTTTAGTCTTTTCAGAGATTAGCAAATATATTTAGTTATCAGTTTAAGCTAAAATGTAGGGAAAATATTTTTTGGAAAGTAAACTTTTTTCTTGTGGGGAAGCTGCAGAAATGTTGATATACTAAGTGAGGAAATGGGAAATTTTATTAGGTAGTTTTATGTCATAAAAAGTGTTTAAGGATTAAATGGCGAGGGATAAAAATACAGGTGATTTGCTCCTAAAATCATGAATGTGATTGTTTCTCTTTTTGTGGACTCAAAAGGAGACTTGATTAGTTTCAGTGTATTAAAAGTACTTCTGAGAATTAAAAGCACTATAAAATGTAGAAAGTGATAATGAAAAAACTATATTGCTTTGACTTAATGACTACAAACATCTGCATTTAATCCATAAGGTGTAACTGTTCAATTACATTGTATCTGAAGATATATAGGTTCTGATTTTGCTAAGTACAGTTGTGCAACAGGGTTGGCTTATTTGGAATCTAGGAAAAAAAAAGTAAGACTTTGACATTTACAATTTGTATATTTTGTAAGGGTAGCGCTGCTTAATGTTTAGTAAGCTTTCAAATTGTGTTCTTTAATATCCATTCATCTGGTACATCTTTAAAGTCTGTAAACAGTTTTTTTGTTTGAAGCATCTCTGCTGCTATGGGAGAGATTTAGGAACATGAGGAGATTTGCATTAAGCATGGTAACAAAGTAGGACTTAATAAACCTAGGGTGGTATACAGAGCTTTTGCAAATCATAAAACATCCCTTACTGCAGTATAAAAAGAAATTTAAGAGAAAATTTAAAAAAAGTTTACTAGGAAATAAAGAAGGAAATTTTGTTCTTTGGGCTGTCCTATATTTCTTTGCATGTAGCATCTGCACTGAAGTATTATGAACAGTATGTTTTGGGGACAGTACAAAGATACTAGATTTTTGTAAGTCTTACTGCTTAATTCTTGCTTGATTTGGTAATAGGAAAGAAGAATGTCATTGTTATGAAGTGCAGAAAAACAATCAGTGAAGAAAATCACATGGCAGTGAAAATCTCTTGCTGCAACTCAGGTCAACTTTGCTACCCTTCCATTTTAATTTCTACTGCTCTGAATTTTTTTTTTTTTTTTTTGCCAAGGGTGAATAATGAAGAAAATGACAAGGACTTTTGTCAACCTATTGGCTTCTTAGAAAGGGACTTAGATTTATTTGGATATTTTCCTTCAAGTAACATATTGAGCAATTGTGATAAAATCCAGATGCAAGACATATGAAAATTGGCAGTCATTTTGGGTAGTCTTTATGATAGTTGTCAAATAAATACCAGTCTGAAACAAGCCTTTGCAGAAAATAAGATCTTTAGAGGAATCTGTGCTATTTTATTGGCAGTTTATATATGAGTTTCTGTGGATGCCTCTGAGATTGACGGGCTAAGGTCTCAAGTACTGTGGTACTCCCTTGAGTGTTGGTATGCATTTAATCAATAATGCCAGCATAACCTCCCTTTGGCAAATCAGCCTTTTTTATTTTCTGAGCAATTGTGATGCCTCCTAAGTTGATTTTCATTCAAGAGTGGCTTTTGAGTCAGGGGATTCCTTCAGCCTTACAAGAGTTAAGGATCCAAGAGGTATTGAGGAATTGGAGATTCAGAAGAATGAAAAAGCCAATCTACATATATAATTAAAAGGATTTAATTAAAAGGAGCGTGTTTCTCAGGTTGGGCTGTGTTGTAGCCTTTCAAAGTACTGTTTTTGCTTAATGGAACCTTATTCTGGAGATTCAAGGAAATGGATGTCAGAAAAGTAGGTGCTCTTAAGATCTTAAGAAACACTTAAAAAAACAGAGAAGAATGCTGTTCATTCAACATCTTGATTTCATATAGATCGCTAAGGATGCAGTAGGTGGCTCCACTACTATTTCAGTTTCTAAAAAGGTATTGCCTTTATAGGAGTAGTACAGTAAGATAATGAAGAACATTCTTTTTTTCTTTTTTTTTTTTTTGAAAAACCTTAAAGCCAAATTTTTAAAAAAAAAAAATAAAAAAAAAAAAAAAAAAAAAAAAAAAAAAAAACTTCTAAGAAAAGAAAATATTTCCAGGAAATACTTTTTGTAATAGATAACTGTAATCATTTATCTGCAATGATGACTGCCTTGGAGTGAATGGATTGTCACTTAGCCAAAACAGAAGATTTGGAAAAATCGAGGCTTGTGCTTTGTGCAAATTTTGGCACAAAAATGCTGAGCTAAGGCAAGTAAAATTCAAGCATATATCAATATATGTCAGTGGAAGGCAAGGTCACTGTAATAAAAGCAGCCTACGTAAATGATCACAGATACTGAACTGAGTAGGAAAAGAGCTTTGTTAAATTCTTTGTAAATTTGCAAAATTTAAAAATTTAGAATTTGATTTTAGGATATAAAAATGGTAAGCAACAAATTTTCAGTATTAAATATGAAAAAAAATGAGAAGCAAGATTTCTGCATGCCTGGAGTCCTCCAGAAACAATGTTCATTCATTCATATGAGTTTTTCTTTAAGATTAATTGTAATTGAAATATTTTCTTTTTACATCTGCCTTGCTAGAAATTTATCTCAGTAATACTAGTGAGTAGTTCTTCTGTACTGTTATTTGAAATTTACTTTCTAAAGTAAGAGAAATCTTCAGCCACATTATTGGCCGTATTTCCAGGTGAAAATATCAAAAAGTGAACTGATGTATATAAAAAAAAACTGTAGTAGAAAGAAAATGGAATGGAAATCAGTAGCTATTATTCACTTCATCTATTTATGTGACTACTCTGTGTGTGAAACTGAGGTAGGATGTCTTGATTCTCTCCCCAGAGAATGTCTCTAAGGCATGAAAAAGCTACCTTTATTTCAATTTGCATTTAACATCCAAGACAGCATGGCATGATATGATGTTCCATTTTGTCTTGTTTTATCCTACTATAATTAGGAACTACTGGTTTCTCTTCCTGAATCAAACTTGAGCTTTTCTTTACAAGTCAGCCTTGTCTAAGTAAGGAAATTAGTATGCTTTAGGTTCCACTAAAGCACTGGAGGAAACATTATTACATTTCTATGTTTTCTGTCAAAATGTTGAAGGTTTTACTTTCCTGACAAACATAATGAAGTGTCAATGGAAATCTTCCAGGAGAAGAATCCATAAATTCTTAGGCCTATTGGTGTTTATATTTTATTTCTAGCCTTTTTATGGGAAAATATGTATCTGTGGGTAAAGATTTTAAGTCATAAAATGAAGGAGTAATAAGAGCTATTATGGCTGTATGTATTCTTTGTAGAGAATTCCTCTAAGATGCTGACTGATGCCAAATATTTTAGTTGCAAAAAGTATTTAAAAGACACTGTAGGTTGTTCTTGCTTCTTGGATGTCATAAGTGCTTCCATAGCTGGGCAAATTTTGAAGTTGAATCTTTAATCTATCGTAACTATGCTTAGGTGGTTATTTAAGGGGCGAATTGCTTGAGGGACCTGCAAAACTATTGCTGTCATAAATACTTTAGTTGTATATGAAATTTTGAAGTTTAAATACAGTTTTCCACTTATTCCAATGTCCAGGAAATACTTATTGTTGGGGGCAAAATTAGTCATGAAAGTTTCTCCACGAATGAAGCAATTGACTTGATACATGTGATCAAACCGGTGAGAACGAATTATTTCTGTGTTGTGCGATTAAGTCTGTCTTCTGCTATGCTTACCAATCGGTATACATATACATATGTATGGGATTCAGCTGTGACAAAGGGGAGTGTTACTTAGAGAAGACCTGAGGTTTCCTTTTGCTTACTGGTGGTGTCATGTCCCTACGGGTCTATTCGGCACCTTCAAGAGTAGGTGTTTCAGTGCTTGTTTGTGCTGGATTCCTGGTGCTTATGTGCACTGGATTCCTGTTGAAGGTTAGGAAGAACAGTTTACTGCCTTTAGTTTTTAGCTTGGAAAATTTGTTGCTTTCAATTGGACTGTGCCAGTTTCTCTGTGGCAGTGAAAGAAGGCAAAAGACCACATACGGATCACATGCCTGGTGGAGCCAGAGAGGACATTCCAGGCTCATCACTTAAATAGATGATGCACAGCAACTTAAATATAACTCCTTAACTATGGGGGTGGTCGGAAGAATGAGCAAGGGAATAGCACAACGGAGGGGACACTTTTCCACAATGAGTGAGAAATACCTGGCTCTTCATATTGAGGCAGGGAAAAGGGCTGGAGAAGGCAGCTAGAGTTGGTCTATGTGCTTTTATTCCCCGCACTTGTATTTCGTGGCCTTTCTTCCTTGGATTTTGTCAATATTCCAATTGCATAGGCTGGAAAGGATGGTTACAGTTTGCAGTCCTCAGCTGTTATCCATTGTAGCTCTGTTCTCGCTTCAGTTGCTCAACTTGCCAGTTCTATCTTGAAAATGGTCCTGTGCTTGCAGACAGTAATGCTTTTCACAAGTAGCACATGTCCATGCACACCAAATCTATTTTGTATTATTGAAACTTTCTCTGAATAGCATCTGACTAGGACTGCTGACTCATCTTCTTTTTGAATAATTTGACAATATTACTATTTCTGTCATTCTATGGTGTTTTTGCTGTATTGACTCTGAATGCTGCCAGTATTATTGGCATGGAAGAGATTTGTAAATTAACCTCTTCCATCATTGTTTTATTTGCATTATTATCCATTCGTAGGTTTACAAGATTATCCTCTGTTACCATTATTTTACAAAATATAAATTCTAAGCAAGATCAGTAATGCAAACTCCTGCATTTTTTCCACTTGCTCTTACCAGTCTAAATGCTCCCTAGTTGTGTTTTAATGCTCTCTGTAAACAGAGAACACTTTGGGAAGAGCAGTTAAACTTGCTTCCTAAAAGTCCCTTCATTAGCTGATGTTATTTCTACATCAGGTGTTCAAATGTCACTTAAATTTGTAGAGAAATAGGATTTGATATCTAGACAACCAAATTCAGAAAATAAATGCACTAGTGATGTAGAAGAAAGTTATGACTGACTGCCAGATTTTACTTTTTTATACTGGTAGAGCTGTTTTAAAGTTGCCTCTATATCCAGCTAGAGCCTAAATGAACACACGCATCCTGATGACTTGGAGAAGCACCAGTTGCGCAGCAGTAATCTTTTCTGTAGAGGTGTGAAGGCAGCCTCATCAGTGGAAAGGAGAGGAGCTGCACCTACATGCTACAAGAACCACCTTGAACATAAAAGGAAAATAATATTCGCTACTTAAGCAGCTTCAAAAATTTAAGTTTCTTTCTAATAAAATAATGTTCTCAGCCCTCAGTTAACAACTGAGGCCTAAAAAACAAATCCAGTGACTTGATTCAGTTTAGAACATGTTTTCAGTGTTACTCAACACAAAATTTATCAGTGAGTGTGAGTGGTGCATGCTGGTAGGATTTACTTTTCCTTTACATCCAGCAGTTATGCCTTTTGAGTAGTTTCAAAGTTTTCTTTGGTTAATGCTTAGGAAGTGCTTGCTCTTTTGCATTGAATAATAGATTTTCCTACCTGTTTTGCATTTTTCAAATAATTAAATTTGTTCTATTGGAAGGATTTCTCATCAAACATATCAGGCTAAAAAATATTCCTCAGTCTCAGAAAAGGTAAGTCTGTCAGTGATTGGAAGAATTCAAGATAATATTTCTACAGTTCATCTCCTCTGTCAACACTCTTTTGTTGATATAAGATGATTGCAAATTATCTGAGCAATGAATTTCATGCTTGCAAAAAAGCAATAAATTACTGCTAGTACTGAATTTTAATAAATGAATGCAGGAGTAATTCTGAATGCATTTTGCATACTAAATATGTTCATGAGGCCATTGCAATAACTAAAGACTTTTCTGATTTTTTTTTTTTTAATATTCTGTCCATGTATGTGTGAGAAATGAAGGAACATGTGGCAGTGCATGTGACTCAATTCTTATCCACCTAGCTAAACTAGCTAATGCATATTATTATAGCAGCTTATGTATATATGGAAATATTGGTCTTTAGATATATTTTTTATCCCCCAAGTTATTTTTTTCAATTATTGCATAATATATAAGATTCCTGATAAGTAATCTATTTTTTAATCGGCAAAGTAGATCTAGTATAATTCAACCATTCTAGTTTTGAACTAGTAGAAGTAAATGTTTTATAATGAATACCAAAATTGAACAAGTCGTAGTCTGCCTCCTTGCCATCTAGAAAAAGCATTCTGTTGTGACTATTTAATAGGATTGTGTTTTTAGTGCAAGATTTTAGATTTTTAGATCATGTTCCAATTTATTTTCAAGTAGAAAAAGATGTTATTTTAAATGCCTAGTTTATAAAGGTAGACATGCAATACTAGTAATGACCTTATTTTATTATGCTTTTTTAAATTATTTTATATGATGTAGAGGGGTGCATGAACCATTATCTTTTAACAATCTTGAGAGTTTAGTTGTTTTTGTTTTGTTTTGTTTTCTCCTCTTTTAACATTAGAAATAACTAACAATTTAAGGTGGGAAGCTGTGCTGTTTGTGTAGATTCCAGGTTTTCCACTTTCTTCTATATCTTTCTGTTTACCCTGATATTTGCATTTCAATTTATTTTCAATTTGTGGGCTCAGATTTTTTGTTGTTACTTGTTTGGGGTTTTTTGTTTGCCTTTTTTTTTTTTGAGGAGGAGATTTGTTTTTGTTTTTACTTTTTGAATGAGGGAGTCTGCTCATTGAGCTCAGTCTGCTAATTGGGAGTCTGCTCTGAAAAGTCAATCCAGCAAAATGGAATCTTCTTAACTCAATTTTGTTCCCAGGCTGTATGTGTTCATACGGTTTTCTGCCGTTAGCTAATGTTGTGTTCTTCAAGGACTGCTCTGTATTTCTCTCTTTTGAGCTGGATTTTCTTTCTGAGAGACTTTATTGTTTTTATGTTGCGTGAAAGAAAGGTGCTGTTTAATACCAGATCATTTTTACATGCAAGATGACTTTGGAAGTCACTGGTAGGCAAGTAGCCCTATGTGTACTGGCACTTCTCAGTATAAAAGTTTGTTTTAAATAGCTTGATTTTTTTGGCTACATTCTTCAGAGTTTTTTTTAGAAGTGTTTATAGGGCTTAATTAACAAAACTTGTTGCAAAATTTGAAGCTTTAGCAATAATTTTGCATATATGTGCAAGCGTAGTATAAAGCAACCACTAAGAAAAAACATGGACTGAGAAATTTGGGGTGAATGTTATGTTAAATGCTTTGAAAGTAAGAGTGACAAAATCACAAGTAGATAATTTGTTAAATTTCTGTATTTGTAATATATAAATCTTGTTCTGTGGTAGCACAGACTAACTGGGATATTTTCCATTGTTTGTTTGTAAATGCATTACACTGTTTGTGTCAGGGATTTTATTTTAAAACATTGAAGTATATGCTTAATGAATGCATTTTAAAAGGTCTGTAAGATTTATTATAGAACTCATAAAATCTTAGGTTAAAACTGATCAGGGAAACGTACTTTTTCAACGTAGTTGAGGGAAAATGTTTTGCATTGCAATACTCAAGCGTGATAATGTATTATAAGATGAATCCCTTTTAAACATTTTTTGCAGTATTAAAAATGAGAATTGTGTGGAAAAAAAATGAAAGGACTGGGATTAAGTGAGGTTAGACAATCTCCTTGTATCTAAGCGACTGTTTAAAAAAATGAGATAGATGTATCTGTCTTAGGCAAATGGCTTTCAGCTCTTCTGTCTTTTCACACCCTTTGGATTTTGTCATTGCTCCAGGGATTTCTTCCAAAAAGAATGTAATTTAGAGTGTCATGGTTGTAAACTGACCATATTTTATGACTATGATGTTGAAAAATCAGTAGAATCATTGAAGCCCAGAAAATAATCTAAGGAAATAAATTCTGTCAAGAACACAGAATGTTTATCAAGCTTGGTATTTGTTTTTTTGTTTTGTTTGTTTTCATGTGTTTTGTCTTTATATTTTTTAAGAAGTCTTACAGACTCTAAAAGTATTGTTTCCTTTTGAAATTTGGATTTCTAAAGAAAATGAGTAATTCATTATAGCAAGCAGGTACAAAATATGTGTGCACATACATATCTAACTGGCTTATGGTAAGAGGAAGTTGTTATGCTTGGCATATTGGTCATCTTCATTTGCTTACGTGCCATCCTTAATATTCTACTAAAATGACTTGCATCTGATTCTGCAGCTAGAATACACAGTTAAAATGCCTTAAACAACTTCTTTGACAATTCATGGCTATTCATGAGCTATGCCCTACACAGAACACAGTCTGTTCACATGGGCAGGTGGGGATGACTGCCAAGAACAAACACAAACCATTAAAATTAGAGTTCTCAGAAGCAGCTGGGTTAAACACAGTCCATGCAGTAGCTGAATACAAAGTGAACATAGGAATTGTACTGTGGCTCATCGTACTTTTAAAAAGGGGAAGAAAATATTCTGCTTTTCTTTCTTTTGTTTGTTTTTCTTACCTATGGATCATTTTGACTTCTAACAACCAATTTGTTGTATATTATGGGTATCTGCACCCATAATCCAGGATGTCTCTTTAGTAAGTGCCAGGAGTTCAGATTGAAGGCTAAACTTTTCACTGCCAAGATGATCTGCTTTATGGATCTGAAACCTTTTCTGTTTCTCTGCTTTTTGGAGTTCTCTCTTCCAGTCAGGCAAGCATCCTCTGAGTTTGGCTTGTTTACTCTTTCTTCTTCTTGCTTAGTACATTCAAACTGTGTCCAAATCTAGTTTGTGTTTCCAAATTTCACTTTTTTTCCTGATGGTTTGACTGCATCAGTTCACAGCTCAGTTTCTGAAATCTGCTTTTATTTTAATTCCTTGGCAAGCAAATACACTCCTTCCTCCTTCTCTCCTAAAAAGTTACGAGGTGTAATTGCTACTTAATTTACATTCCCATCACTTTACAATTGTAAATACCATATTTCAAATTGGGCCACTAGCTTCCTGTTTTTTTTTTTTGCAGGGTCTTATCTTTAATGCAATGTGCACTACAGCTTGTTGTCCCTTATCTATGATGTGCTTTGATTTAGTTTACCCATTTAACCGTTCAAATTTGAATTTCCTTCTGTACACTCTTTAGTTTTTGGGTTTGTTTTGCTCTTTGTGTTGAGATTGCCAACACTGAAAATAACGGGATTTAAATCATCTTTGTCAAATGCATCTTCAAAACCTGGCTGGACCTGCTAATAGGAACAGAAGAAATATAAGGAAAATTATTGAAATACTTTAACAAGTATCTTCATTAATGAGCAACAGCCTACTTATAGCTTTCTGAATTGTAACTATTGTTGTTATTATTTATCTTTTCTTTTTCCATTAATCTGATTAACAATAAAATTATTAGTTGCTGTGTGTCCTTTGTTAGGAGTACGGTGGTAAAACTATGGACAAATTTCAGAAATTCAGAGACAAGAATTTTGAAAGTATGTAGAATGCTCTATAGTATCAGTAGTATCAATATTTCATTAATAGTTTGAATGATGAACTAAAGCTAATTTTGTTTAATCTGTGGACATTGAATACTGAGGGCTTACTGCAGAACCTAGAGTGTGATCATCATGAATTTTGAAATAATGAAAAATTAATATCCTGAAGCTAAATAAAAGCAAGAATGAAGTAGCGACTTTTACAACACTGAAATGTGTGCAAATGCCTGAACTTATTTGAAAGTAAAAGTAGATACAATCACATTAGGAAAACAGATGCTTTTTTTCTAGCTATCCTTTTTACTTCCTTTAGACTTGAGGGGAGAGGTTTCCTGTTGCCATTAATTTCTCTGCCCAGTTGTTATTTTAATATCCAGATTTTTCACTTATAATTTCTTCTGTGATTTTAAAGAATTAATATGTTCAATCCATCTTAAAATAGTAATACTGACTTCTAGTGTAGCTCATCTGTGGTACAGAAAATACTAATTTTTGTAGAAAGGGTGGGGGAGGGGGAAGGTGACGACTCCCAGTCTCTAAAGATAGCTTGGGCTAAAGCTATATATTTAGACTATTGTGACAAGCAGGTGCACTCTGAGTCATGAGCTGTTTTCATGGGGAAATGTGTACTGCCAGTCAGAAGAGATTTGCTTGCCTTTTAACAAAGTTAGGTCTAGCAGAAGAGGACAAGGCATGTGCTTAGGGTCAGTGCTGTAACTTATGGTGTCCCCTAAAATATGCCACTACCTCTTGTAAGGATTGTGTCTTGCTTGGATTGTGTCACTTAGTGTTACCTCATGTTCGTTATGGGATGAAGAGTTTAGAAAATAAACTTGAATGATTGGCTTATGTAGATAGAGTTATACTCTCAGGATATCTGAGGCAATCTTGCTGAGATAAAGTGATACCATTTATTAATGAATCTCCATCAAGATACTGCAATTCTTCGGTCCTGAGTCAGTTTGTGCTTCGCCTCTCTGCGAGTCAGGCTGAGGCTGTGTTCCAGCAAACACACTGCTCAACAGAATGAAGCTCTGGGACTCACTGTATATTCAGCTTGCTATTTGTCCCCTGGTCCCCTACTCGTATAAACACAGAATGTGAGTGGAATATTGCAGTGAAACATGGGATACCGTTCATTGCTTTGAAGTTGAAAAGCATGTTTTGGGAACTCGCTTTTTCCCTGCTGATTTGTGAGACTTTGTTATGTGCCATTTGTGAGACTTTGTTATGTGCCAGCCACAGTATTTGCTGCTCAGCAGTTGAGAGTCCGAGAGAGTACTGGAGGTCACTTTAGGCTTAAGACTGATGTACTCTCTTAAGCTGCTCGAGCTTTTAAAGATCATACAGGCTGAAAGAGACCTCAGGTCCCTTTTTTATTTTTATTTTTTTTATACGCAAGTGTTTTTGTATAAATACGTAAGAGATGCAGCGATAAGTATCACCACCATTTCAGGAAGATATTTTTGTGCTTTCATTAAGTTTTCCAGTAGACTTTTCTCAAATTATTTTTTTTCAATCCTGGATCTGCTTGAAGAATGGAAATATTGAAGAAAGGTAGAGGTCTTTGTCTATTTCGACTTCACTCACTCCCCAGTGTTTGCAAACATACTTTATCCTAGCAACTCATAAAATACAAATAGCTGTTTTTCTAAACATCTGAGAGAGTTTTGAGAACAAACCTTCAGGTTATTGCATGGCTGTTTCTGCCTAAAATGTATTCTCATTATTTGCTGAACTGTATAAGTAGATTGGTGAATCTTGAATTCTGATAGTACTTTTGTAAAAGAGAGTTTCTAAATTTTCTCAAATATGTGATGTTTTTCCTTTGCAGAGTTTTCTTTTTGTGTTTAAAATCTTAGTTATCTATTAATGCCTCTGGGTTTTTTTTTTTGAGGATTTCTATGTATTTAACTTTTTTTTGAAGAGGACCCTTGAGCTAGTAGTATAACAGTAAAACTATAACAGTGGTGGGAAGAGGTGCACACACATAAAAGCACTCATGGATATAGAATAAATATAAAAAATAATGTTTTTGAGAAGGTGTTTTCTAAATAAGTGTTCTCAAATATTCTACATGTCTATTCTGGCTTGTCATATCTGCACTATTTATGCAGAATAAGCATTGGGCATAGTGTTAGAATGTAAATCTGTTATGTGGACCTTACAGCTACCTGAATTACCTTTTATATTAAAAAAAAAAAAGAAAGAAAAGGAAATAAAGTTAAATTAGAAAAGGTCTAAACACTCGTACATGGCTGCATAGTAACTTCAGTGATGAAATAAGAATAACAAGATTTGCAAATATGACTTCAAGCTTAAAAGAGGTAACACCCAGGAAATATTGCATGATGTTGTTTGATTATAAGTAAAGAATTTTTTTTGACACAAATAAATAAATGTGTTGCCAAATATTGCAAAGTAATTTACAGTAGCAATTTACTTCTGTAGTCCCGATTAAATACTGAGGTATTGATTAATATTTTTCTTTAGATGCTTCTTATTGCTTATGCAATAAGAATATGATTTCATTTAAAAGAATGTGTGAAACTGTGGAACTATAGTTGTCACAAGAAAAAAAAAGTAGCTACAAAAGAATAGTGTATGCAAGGAAGGAGGCAGCGCATGATAACTGGTTTATAGATTACTACCACTGTACAAATCAAGAATATATAAGTAAAGAAAAAAGCCATATGTTGCACCATACACTTTCTTTATATGAAATATTTTTTTAATCCTCTTAAGCAACTTGTGCATAAGAATATTTAGAAATAATTAATTTATATTTATTCAAGATTTGGGGAGTGTTTCATGACTTTTCAATTGTTGAAAAAAGCCATTTTGCACTAGAGCAGAATGTAAGCACATTGAAAAAAATCTTCCTTGGTCATGTCTTTCTGGACCTTTAGAAGAGTCGCTCCATTAAAAACATTAAAAACACTAGGAGTTGTGGCCATCTAGTGGTGAATCCAAAGTTTGATAAATTTTGGATTTACCACTAAACAAACGTTTGCCAAAGCCATGTCTTAAGTATGAGATTAGTCATACCATGAATGAGATTACTCTACAAGGGTTTTGAGACCTGATGGAGTTCTAAAATCTAACTCGCCATCAAAGGAAAAAAGAAAATTTGTTTTAATTGGAGAAATATTCAGTGAGCATATTAATAGCAAAAGTAAGCATGTATATTTTCGTTTTTTACAATAGATAATGGCAAAAATCTGAAAATATGTTTTCAATTTTACTGTGGGTCTTTGTTTTGTTTTTCTTAGTTGCGAACTGGACTTGTTTTGGTAATGGTTTTGGTTCACCTATGTCATTTTTCTTTTCATATCTCACCATTCCAACTAGCAATTCCATGAATTTTGATGATGTTGACATAAAGTCCTGCTTTTATATATAATATACACACACACATACATATGTGTGTGTGTGTGTGTATATATTTTTATATATATATACACATATGTAATTGGTGTATCTATTTCTTATACTTTTAGGTTTGACCAAGATCACAGATAAGCATAATACAACAAAAAGTATTTAAACGCAGTATATCAGCATGCCACCATCCATCCATTAACATTGAACAGTGAATATTAGGATGGTCCTGGGTTAATATGTATAATGGTTTGTTTCATTTTCAGGTATTTGGAGTGGATGACAGCCAGGATTATAATAGGCCTGTTATCAACGAGAACCAGAAAGATTTAGTAAAAGATTGGGCTATAAATTCTGCTACAGTAGTGGTGGAAGAAAAAAGACCACTGAGTACAACTGGATTTCTTGACACAGAGGTAGAATTTAATTTTTGATGGTCTTCTTTTTTCTTCCAATAAGAGAGAGCACTAATAATTGATCAGTAAGTGTTAAACAGCAAAAAAACCTTTTTACTAGAAAGTACTAGTTCAGATCTATAAGTATTTGATTTTTCTTATTCCCTTACTGCATTATCAAAATTTCTCTATCAGACAAGTTAAACTGTGAAGCCATTTTAAACTTTACTACATTTCTATATCCACTAAGATCAGTGTGTTGGAAATGTAGCAGGAATTTCGTTGTAATATTACATTTGCCACACGTTTGCTCAGTATACACTTCTCAAGTTATGCAGTAGAACTGAGAAAAAGCTGATTATACTTTATAGCCCAAACAAAGTAACTAAATTCAGAAATGAATTATATGCATTTAATGTGTGATACAAAGCCAGCTAGGAAAAGCATCATGAATAATATATTTCAGATGTCTTTTACAAATGCAGGGGACTTCAGGTGTTCATGTTCAGGATGTGAATTCGCAAGTGAGAATGGCTCAGGTGGAGCCACTTCTGTTAGTTGCCTTGAAGGCAAGCAAGAGGCATTTAATCAGAGAGTGAAAGATTAGGCAAAGGAAAACACATGTTCTTTGTATGTGAGTTGCAGGATATGAGACAGTTTTGATGGATAAAGTAAATTTGAAATGATAGGGACAGAACAGGCTCAGACTGGAGCAGAATTAATCCGATACCAGTAACGAAGCACACTGCATATACTTAGAGTTGCCATGGTAAGCTGTTGGGGAATACATCCTGCAAATAAGCTATTATGCATTCGATAACTTCTGGAATATATCGAGAGCTTAAAGTGTGACTTTGTGTGCTTGTCATGCAAAAACTTCGTCTTTAAGTTCCAGGAATCTATCTTGCATAGAAAAAAGAACACTTTTGCCATGACTGTATTTGAGCTATTATGCAGTCCTGTTTTCATTAAATATGTCACAATGTATCATCTATATGTATATATGTCATCCAGATTAGCATCTTCAAAGAGCCTCTCTACGCTATTATTTTGGATAAATTATACCATATAGCATGGTCATATTGTGTGGTAGAATTTGACAAAGTGCCTTGCATGTTACCTTTTTATTTGAATCTGTAACCACAATTCTACTCTCTCTTCTTTTTTCATGCCCTTTTGTACTACTCAGCTCCTTTGTGCTATACCATTTTTCAAAGCTATCAAAAATATCTGCATTTTCCATTTCTGTAATTCTACAAATAGTAGAAGATTCATGTATGGTTTCTTTTATGAAGTTTTTATGATCATAGCTTATTTTATGAATTCTGATCTTTCCAGGTGTCATGCTTTGCAGATTAAGAATTAAGAATGGCAATGGCGTACTAAAACTGTTGGAGAATTTGAGAGAAGTTAGGAGAATGGTGGATATTTTTCTAAGTACATAACCCTTCAGGTGTCAAGAAGAGAATGAGCAATTTGGCATGATCTTAGTTTGCAAAATTAGAATCTTAATTCTGTGCTTGCAAAGTCCTTGGTGCCATTGACCACAATGATTTTTTTTGAAAATGCTTGCTTCACATCTTTACTATTGAAAATAAACAAAATAATATTGCTGTGATATTCTGTGTACTGAATATAATTTTTTTCTACATACATACTTGTTGCACTGCTTTTAGAACTGGAGAATTGCTGTGTGTGTTAGAGGTTTCTTTTGTGTATCCACCTTCATTACATTAATTTCCTGTCTTTCAGAGTGAGCCATTCAGTCTGAAGTTTGAAAGTTGTTTTTTAGGACTTTAGATGTTGTACTTAACATAAAATGACTGTGTCACTAATGTAATATGGCTGTGAAAAGGCAAATGTGACCTTTGGATGCATTTAGAGAAGTATCTTCAGTAAGAAGAGGAAGAGTCATTGCCAATATAAAAGCTGTGGCTAAAATTTCCTTGGAAATATTGGCACTGAATTTCTGATCATTCTTATTCAATTAGGGTGAACTCAAAACTAACAAAGGTACAAATATGTCTACTCAGATTAGTAAGGGAATGAAGGCATACCTTATAAGAACAAATTAATATAATTTGTTCATTTAGGAAAAATAGTAGATGAGACAGGTGTGCCTGTTGGCTTTCACTGTCTTAGTACAGTAAATGCAACAAAAGGAAAAAGAACTACCTAAGATAGATGTCAGTGTTGTTCCATTTGCAAATGTGAAAACACTGCTTATAAAAGTGAGCATGGAAATTAGAAAAGCAATTATCACCCCTGGAGGAATGTGTTTCTGAAACAGAGAGGAGGAAAATCTAAAGAAATTGCTTTCAACGTGGCACTTGAAAAATTTAAAAGAGGATAGGTACAAAAACGCTTATGACACAAGATTCCTGGAGTATGTGTCTGAAAAGGCTGTTCTTCTGTGGTCCTGTGCTCACTGAAATTTATTTCAAAAAGATTGTTCTTGTCCTTCTGAAGTGCCATGTATGGGAGTAGTTTCCAGGTGTCTTGTGCATGTGCTATTGTGTTTTGTAGAAGCAGAAATTTCTCTTGGTATTCAAGAAACTATTTGGAAGGTGTCTCAGACGCTGTCTGGTTGTTTGAGAACCTGTAAGAACAAAGTTGGTATGGATTTACGGTAGGGTGATAACTAGAATAATTGAATCCAAGTTTTGTTTTTAATATGTGTGTCTTAAATCTCACTGTCAGATGTGTTTCATTTTATTATTGTGTTGTTATACTAGACTTAAAATGTATTGTATAACTTACTAGATTATATCATCTAGTAAACTATAAAGCTTTTGTTTTTAAATGCCTGTCAAAAGAAACTGCTTTTCAAAACTTTGATAGTTGTGCTCGTGTGTGCAGAGATTTGGCAAAAAACATTCACATGGACACTTTATTTTCAGCATAATTACTTTAAGAAAAAAAAAACTAATTTGTCATGTTTCTTCACTACAATTAATTTGCAAAAACTTAGCATACTTTTCCACTGAGGTACCATTCAGATTTCAGATCTGTATTATTTCTGTCTTCCTGGAATCAATTAATATACATGGAATTATTCAGAGGCCCCTCTAGCAAACATATTTGGGAGCTCTACCATATTTGACTTGAATTGTAATTAATTGCTTGGAGAAGGATGATAGTTTGCTAATAGGGACAAGGAGAAATGAAGTAAATAGTTCAGAGAAATGGAATAAAACATGAGGCTTCAGCAGTAGAAACACTTGGATAGTCCTGCTTTTTGTTTAAAGCCATTCTTTGTGTCTGCTTTTAATTTAGGTCAAAGAACTGGTCTTGTCTAGAGTGAGAAAGGAGTTCAAGCCTTTTCTTTAGAAGAATTGACTTTAAATTATTATGATACATTAAAATTTATGTGTTAGATATTATGCTGAAGAGAATAGTTTTGTAACTTAATAGTTGGATGTCCTTTTTACTTTCACTGAGATATTCATTCAAGTACCTTGATCTTCAGGCAGTTATGTATATGTAAACTGCAATACAAAATTAACTAGTTTTTGGGGGAAGTTTTAACAAGCTATTTCACTTTCAGTTTTTAAACTAGCCTTTCTATAAGAAAAAAAATATAATTTACTTGGCAAAAATGCTACTTTCTTTTCTTCCTAAAGTACATTTTTTCATTTTTGAAAACCCTCTGCTCTTCTTTCCCCTTTTTTTCTCCCCTTTTCTTTCAACAGCTTTTCTGAGATGAGGGCTGAAATAACTTTCTTTTAACGTGCTCTAATATATTTTTACATAGCTTTTGCAAAGGGAAATGCTGCTTATTCTGTAAGTAATGCCACTTATTCTGTACTTACTCTGCAGCTATAAAATCATGTAAGTTCCTTGTTCAACATATACTCCATTCAGGAAAAATAGAAAACCTGGGATGAGGTGGTGCTTTCTATGAAAAGCATCAGTTATCAGATGTACTTATCGGCAATTCAGTTGTAATTTTTCTTCTGCCTTTTCTTTTTTTTTTTTTTTCCTTCCTTTAGGAAGGCTCTACTGCCCCTGGAAGTAAACGCTGGGTATCACAGTGGGCCAGTTTGGCTGCTAATCACACACGACATGACCAAGATGACATCAGATTGGAAACAACTGGACTGGCTCCATTGGAAAATGGTACTAAAACCAGTTTTTGTGTCATGATTTCTGCAGAAGAAGCTATGAAAGGGAAAAGGACTGAGTTTATAAGCATAGACAGACAGCTTTTCTTCTGTTAATTCTTCACCTATCTTTCTTTCATGTCCCTTAGAAGAAATGATGCTCTACGATAATGATGTTTTACATGGCTGAAAAGTGATTAATATTAAACTGAACATTATAAGAAAGTACATAAAGCTGTGTAATATAAAAGAAATTTTCATTTTAATGCAGTTAACTGCATTAAATGGTGTGTCTCAGACTGATGTTTCAATTTTTTTATTAGCATGTTTCTTTGCTTACATCTTTCTCAAGACTTGCCTCAATGCAGTTTCCCAAATTGGATTTTAATCGATTGACTGTCAAAACAATCCAACCTGAGACAAAATTCAGCTAAAGCAAATTTTCATTAGCTTTGAAACATAGGAAGCATACCTTCTTTTCAGTAATCAAGGTTCTTTATCTGGCAAGTGTCAGGCTGTCTCTGTTCCTTAAACTGCTGCTTACCTTTATTTTTCCTCTTTACTTTTCTCCTTCTCACTTTCAGCTTAGAGATGCTATAGGATATAGATGCTATATAGTGATTTAACACAGCCCTCTAGTGTAATTTTAATGCTCATACTTGCACATAAAGGTAGCAATAATTAAAACCTGCAAGACAGTTCCCTAATTTTCTACCATAAATTATACAAAACAATGTACATTTTGGTGCAAAGTTGTCTGGTGATTACAAATGGATGTCATCTCAATGTCTGCTCCAGATTCCCGAAGTATTATGTTACTTAGAGACCAGCGAGTAGTTAGTTACCATTCTACTAGTTTAGATGTGTTTCTGTCCTGCAATTCCAGCATTTCAACTTATTCCAGTTGACTTTGAAATTCTAAGCATCACAACAAAGTTTAAATGGTCTGTAATCTGAAAAAAAAAAATTAGAAGTAAAAATGCTTTTCTGCATACATCAATTTTGAAGACCTACTACCATCTACAGAACATGTCCAATAAGCTCCTGTTAGAAACAGGTGAGTATAACATTATCTTTTTCCTCTAGCCTATAGCAGCTTCTTAGTTAATACTTTTTCATGAGAGCATAATGTTCTCTGCTTTTTGTTTGTTCATTATAGCTGCTGATTTTCTTCAGATTGTCAAGAATCCATGTCTGATACAATTTCACAGCAAGCAACGTCTTTCATCTTTAATTCAGTCTCTTGGAAGATTGCAGTTTCAACTGATAAGACCAAGTCTTTCCAACTGCCAGAATGGAATCCTGTGATTCTCTCCCTCTTTAGGCTGAAAGCTAAGCCCTGGCACTCTGCCCAGCAGTCAGGCCTGCAGAACAAACTGAAGATAACCTTCTACTCAATACTTTTTATTATTATTATTCCTTAAATCCTCAGACCAGTGTAAATATAGGGACAGAACTTTCTCCAGAGTGTTCATTCATTCAGTATGGAATATTAAAAAAAAAAAAAAAAAGGCAAACCAATATCCTGTCTGTGTTTTTCTGCCTAAATGTTAGATTCATTGGAACATTTGTAACTTGTTTTGTTTCTGTGTGGGCTAGGTGAACTGAACCCTTGCTTGAACTGCTTTATCTTGAATCTCATAGGATCTCATAGGTGTGTTTTTTCTCTTGTTTTATTTATTTTTTTCTTTTTTTTCTTTTCTTTTTTTTTTTTTTTCCCCAAATTCCTCCTGTTTGTATTGAGATCATTATGGTTGCAAAAGACCATTCTTAATTTAACTGTGGCTAATTATGCATTCCCATAAATGAATTTTTGATCGATTTTCTTTTCTGCCCTCAGAAATCTTATTTGTTCTTCCCTTGAAAAAAGTCACAACCTCTTCAGGAAAAACTTAGCTTTTAATTCTGTGCGTTGTTCGGACATAAGAAAAGGAAGACAGAGCAGGAATCTTAATTCTAGAGCTGAAGTTCTTTTACTACTTTATTTTTTTACTTTTCTTTACTCTTACATAAACAGCAGCAACAAAACAAAAGAATCTGAAATGTTATTGGGAATTTCTCCCTAAAGGAAAATTATGTATTGATTAATGACTGACTGCCTATTCAGGATTTATTCAGTGAATGAACCATATATTTAAGCATTCCTACAAATACTGTCATTTTAATAGCTGTATTTATACAGCTATTTTTCTCATCATTATTGTAAGTATTGACTAAACTCCATACTACTCAACAGGATGAGATATAAATTTAAAATCTTAGCACCTGGAGTAATAAGCCTGATTTGCTGAGTGCTGATGAGCACTTTTGTAGTCTTTTAAACAATCAGTTTCAGGTGGAGTGCTGGTTAGGGTCATCCTTGAATGGATGAATGGTTCTTTCTCCATTGTATGAACTTTATGAGGTAAGCGTAACAACTGTGGCACAATCCTATACTGCAGGAACCCCACAATAAGTCTAGGAGAAATCCAGAAAGCATCTAAGATGTTGTGAAAATAGAATCTAAAGAGCAATTCACAAAAATCTGTTGCTGACTTAGATAACTGTATTTCCTTCAGCAAATTTTGTAGTTAAACTTCACATAAAATGTATATAGCCACTGGGTCGGAAAAGAACTATGTAACTATGTACCTTCAGGCTTCTAGTTGTTTGAAGCTTGTCAAGAAGTGCTCTTACCTAGCTATCCTGAAAGGGGTGGGTGGGTGCGTGTGTGTGTAGGTGCGTGTGTGGGGGGGGTGTGGGTGTGAAATCTTCACAGAGAGTAATCATAATGATTCTCTTTAAACTTCCTGAAGCGCAATAGGTGTTAGCGATGAGCCTGATAGAAAGATTCTACCAGATTATGCAGAGAAGTTGTTTCTAATTGGAAAAGTGAATTGACAGATTGTATTAGTATGTGTATCTACACCGTAGTGCAAAAAAACAGGCAAATGAACTTGCAAAAGAAGTTGTGTTCCACCCAAACAGAGCACATTTACGTGTTCTGCATAAAGGCTTGTTTCTGATGGCAAAGCTGGTGTATGTTCACGTTAAATAGGCAAGGAGAGAAGCTACCATGATGGGAAAAGGTTGAGTTCAAAAATGGGGCTATTCAATATTAACTGTTTGTTACAACACTTTAAGTGTCCATGCTTTTTTGCCTAAAGACCATTCCATGTCCCCTGAGAATTTGATGAAAGTGCTTTAGAAACACAGCATTTGTTTGACACCCTTTATACGCTTTCTATATGTTTATATTTCTTTACATTTTCTTCTTCATTTGGCATAAAATCATTCTTTTTGCTCTCTGTACAGCAGCAACCATGGTAACTTTTCTTCCTAGCAGAACTTTTCAGTCCTGCTAAAAGCTATGTCACAGCGTCCCCTGGCACTGCAGCCACTTCCTTGAGGAGGAGTCTTCAAGGGATAGGCTGAAACCCCTTAGTGAGACAAGATGAAACTGTTGAAGAAGAAAATAGAAAGGAGAGGGAACTTACTCTGTTAAGTAACAGGAAGTTTCAAATCTGGTGCTCCCACACAGTTCTAGTGTGGGAGCAAAAAACCATTAGGTTCATATTGTGAACCTCCTCGTGCTCTGGTGGCTAAAAGAGTTTGTTTTCAGGGATGGCTTATTTCAAGTAGTTCAAGTTCTTTTGTCTTTAAAAATTTTTTCTGTGAGAGGAACCATAGTCCGTCTTATGCAGCGTATATACTAAAATCAGAATGAAACAGAGAAAATTGGCATTGTCCCTGTGCGGGAATGATGCAGATGTTCATAAAGCATTTGCTTTGCCAGTTTGTAATCACAGAGTCTCTGCAAGATAGTAATTAACCTAGGATGCTTCACAAATGGGCCCTTATTTAATCTCAACCCAAATTTTTCACACTTGGGAAGAAACTATGCCTGTTTGTAGCAGAGCAAGAGGAGTGTCTGTTCTGTCTTTGCATTTCTACACTACTTTTAAAATTACTACTCCTTCTGTGTATAGAAAGCGTGTTTTTTAAAGATGACTTTTTCTAGCCTGGTTGGGTGTCTGTGGTGAAATGCAAATGACATATCACCGTAATTCTATTGCTAACCTTTAAACATTGTTTGGGGGACGCAACCTATGTATCAGCACTTGTGTTGTAATGACTCTGTATAGAATAAGCCTTTTTTCTATGGCATTTTAATATTCTAGCTCTAATGAGATAGGGTTCTTTTGATCTGTATAATCTCTCTAATATCAGGTATTATTTCTAATACCTGTTCTAAAATTATTACGTTAGTGCCTATGTCTTTATTGCTTTTGTTATATAATTATTTCAACGGTAAAATGAAATAAGGTAAGGATAATTAGCTGTATTATTTATCATAGTTTGGAGGTAGATAATCTAATTCACAAACAGAATTTCAGCTCTATAATAATGTCCTGTAAGAAGAAATCGTACTTAATAAGACAAATAGTTATGGGTTAAATTGAAGAAAATGAAGCTCAGATTAAAGTTTAGGGGAAAGAAATCTGGAAAGCTATACACTAAAATCATTTATAGGAATAATCAAATATCCAGCACCAGAGATTTTGAGAACTTATCAAACCTTTCTTAACATGTGTTGATCTAAGTGTGATTGATTCTGCAATGGAAAAGAATGGGGGACTAAAGATTTTTTAATATCATTTCTATTTGACTTTGTTATATGTAATCTTAGGAATGTAATGTTTATATTTAATGACATATCTTTTCTTTTATGTTTTTAGACACAGACATCAGTGAATCTGGTATTTCTGTTAAAAGCACTGGGTCAGCGGCTTCTATGACTGGTCACGGTGAGCGAAAGAGGAGGACGCTTCCACAGCTTCCTAAAGAGGAGAAAGTGAATGAAATGTCAAAAGTAAAAACTGCATCTCATCAAAGATCAGAGATAGGGGAAAAGCAAGACACTGAACTTCAGGAGAAGGAAACTCCAACTCGTACCTCAGATGCTGATAGCAGAAGTATGACAAAAGCAAGCAGAACGGTGAATGGTCTTTCACCCAAAGCTGCTGGAGAAAAGGTTTTTTCTTTCCCCAGCAGCTGCTCTTCTAGTAAAGAGAGAATAGAAACTGGCAAAGAAACTTCTGTTGTAAAGCAAGCATTAGCAAAAATTCAGCAACAAGAAAGAAAGGAACAAGGACACTGGACACCCACAAAGCAATCTTCTTCAAAATCTGTTGCAAACCATGCTGAGAAAGCTAGGGAGGAAATTGCCATTTCACACAAAATGTTGGAAAATCAAGACAAAACTCCTGGACATGCTATCGATAAAACGGAAATTAAGTTGGTACAGAGTGAGGGGAAAAGAAGAAAAAATGAAGACTTTACTAAGGGACAAAGTCCTAAAACATCTGGAGGAGAAAAAAAGGAATCTTCAAAACCATTAGTGAGGCAAGGTAGCTTTACTATAGATAAGCCTAGCACTAATATACCTATTGAACTTATTCCTCATATTAATAAGCAAAGTGTACCCACTCTTCCTCTAACACCTGCAAACAGAATACGTGAGAGAAGCGACTCCATGGACACTGATTCTAGTATAGATACAACACTCATTTTGAAAGACACAGAGGCTGTAATGGCTTTCCTTGAAGCTAAATTGCGTGAAGAAAATAAAACTGATGAAGGTCCTGAGACTCCTAGCTATAACAGAGATAATTCCATATCACCAGAATCAGATGTGGACACAGCCAGCACAATCAGCCTTGTTACTGGTGACTCTGAAAGAAAATCCACGCAGAAGCGGAAGAGCTTTACAACCTTATATAAAGATAGATGTTCTTCTGGTTCCCCTTCTAAGGATGTTTTAAAATCTGCAACAAATGCTAGAGAAAAGATAGAAAAGAAAACTAAAAGTCGATCTTCAGATAGTGGGTCTAGAGCAGATGCTCGGAAACCTGTGCAATCCAGTGGAAGAATGAGACAGCCATCAGTAGATTTGACAGATGACGACCAAACATCTAGTGTACCTCATTCTGCTATTTCTGATATCTTATCCTCTGACCAGGAAACCTACTCCAGCAAATCACATGGGAGAGTTCCTTTTGCCTCCGCAGATGAACTTCTACATTCCAAAATGGAAGGAAAGTCAGCTAAATCAAAAAGCTCTCCTGTAACACCTGGACAATCCAGTAAATCTACCACTCTTCCAAGACCTCGTCCTACAAGGACTTCTCTTTTGCGCAGAGCACGGCTTGGTGAAGCCTCAGATAGTGAACTTGCTGATGCAGATAAAGCCTCTGTGGCTTCCGAAGTGTCCACGACAAGTTCTACATCAAAGCCTCCATCCGGGAGGAGAAGTATTTCTAGAATAGACTTGCTTGCTCAGCCTCGTAGAACTCGACTTGGTTCTTTATCTGCACGGAGTGATTCTGAAGCAACATTAACTAGAAGCACAGCCTCATCTCGTACCCCTGAAGCTATTATCAGAAGTGGTGCAAGGTTAACTTCAGCAGGAGATGGTAGTAAAGTTTCTGCTAGAACTCGAGCTAATAGTATTTCTCGACTTTCAGATTCAAAATCCAAATCTCTGGCTTCAGCTCACAGTTCTCCTTCAGGTACGTGAGATTGTTTGAACTAGTTTCATAAAGTAACAGATAATTTTTTTTAAAGTGTTTTTAAGGAACAGTGCTTATGAAACATTCACTGAGTTTTGTTAAAGCAGTATTCCTTTGGAGAAAAAGGAGGCAACTTAATCAACTAGGCTTATGGATCTTAAAATTGCAAGGATGAAAAACGTTAATCCTTTGGGAATCTGTGTGGGATTTTTTTTTCTTTTTGCAAAGCAAAGCAAAGAGTTGTAGTAGTACTGATTTGCATGGTTTAAAAAAAAAAAAAAAAAAAGGCTTTGCTTGTGTTACAGAGATAAACCACAATCCAAGGCGGGGGGGAAAAAAAAAAAAAAAAAAGGAATAGCTTTCTTACTTCCAATAAAATGTATTGCTACCAAAGCTATATATTCTGTTTTACAGCTTCCCATTCTGAGCTATTATAAGCATCTCTGCTGTGTGCGTTTGCAGCAGTCTTGTTGCTCATTTGTTGATTGTGTATCCTATATGTCTTATTATAGGATTGTTAGTTAGCTTGCTTGGGAAAGGTGGCTATTGGCTGTATAGCAAAATGGAAATTTCTGAGGAGTTATGAGGAGATGTTTACTGAACTATGAAGTTGAGTCTATTGTAGTATTATAACAAGTGTCTGCAAAGATACAAGAAAATGTGAAGCTTCAGAGAAAAACACAGTCCTTTCTTAAGATTTGTTATAGGAAGTTAACACCTTTTCATTTTTGATCAGAGGTTAAAATTGATAGTTAGTCTGAAAGGTAGCAACATTAGGTCAGGGAAGAGTGTCAGTTAAGATTGTTTTTATAAGTTGAATTTAATAATTAACACTAGTTCACATCGTAATGCTATTAGTTTTGAAAAAGATAAAACCCAGATGTTGCTTGTATTTGAGCTTTGTGCTCTTAAAGACTGTGCCTCCTGAAGTTCTCCATGGTTGTGGCATTGAAATGTTTTGCCAGTTCTGCTCTGTGGAATGTTTTTGTCTTTTTCTTTCTAGTCAGTCGTCTTTGTTATTCTTCTGGTTTACCTGCATTACACAATCCAAATTTAAGGTGACACGTATAAAATACTTAAGAGAGAGAAAAAAGATACTGTCTTTTCATGAGCTATCCTAACATAGATAGCTATCCTTGAAACACCATTGTTTAAAGAATCTACAGTAGAAATAGCTTTTGTTATGAAAAGTTTTACCAGTTTATATACCAAAATGTCGGGCCTTCTCATCAGAGTTCACTTAACATTACAGTATTTCAGATCTCTACTTAATATTAACGGCACAATCACACTTTTTAAACTCAGACTACCAACAAGAAGAGTTTCTACATTTCTGAATTTTTTGAACATTTAGATGTCTGTGGCTGTAATAGGAGAAAAGAAAAGAAAAATCTAGTTTGGGGATTTTTTTTACTGTCGTCTACTTCACGTGGATGAATTGTAAAGTAGTAGCTTTAAAATTGTCAGAGCTGTCAGCAAGTCCATAATTTCAATGATCTTTTTTTTAAGCTTTGGTGCTGTTAAGTACTGCTTGCTTTTAAATGAAGAGGCAAGTAGATAAATGGAATGCCTTGAATGAGAATTACCAGCATTAAAGTAATTATCAGGGTGTTTCTGTGCTAGGAGGCTTCATAACTGACAACACAGTAAAAACATGAGAAGCAGGATTAATAGTTTTACAGATTTAATCCAAACAATGAAAGATTTAATCAAGGCACTGAACCATTTTTAGCAATAGAGTCTGATCATTAAAAAGAAAAGGCAGAAGACTTTTTCTCATAGCTTTGGGGGAAAACTGAAGATGGTGTCTTAGGAAGAGTTAATGTATTGGGCAAAGGAACAGTAGGCTTCAGATCAGACTTTAAGCAAGCTGGTTTTACAGGCAGATTTTCCTTTTTTGTTGTTGTTGGGGTTTTTTGTTTGTTTGTGTAGGAATTTGTGAGCCAAACAATGTCAAAGAGCACTAAGCTGCAAATGTGAAAATGAAGCATTAATTCAGAGCATTAAGCAACTAGTTGACAAGCACTCACCAGTTCTGCTGGCTTGCTGACCTAGTTGTCCTTGCAAATAAGTAGTGGCTAGGTTGATAGACGCTTTTGAGGTATCTGAAAGAACGAGGAGAGAAAACAACCATTACTAGTTATTTTATAAAGGATATGCTGAGCAGTCTTTTCTGAAGTCTTAACAGTGAGATACCATGAACAAATTACTAATCTTTCCCCTTTAAGTTGTCCACACATTGTACACCAAGCAGGCTACTTGTCAGTTTAGGCGCCAGGTTTGGAAGGCTTTTCTGGCAGTCATTTCTGATATTTGCAGTCTCTGGTGCCCCAGGTGCCCAAGCTGATTGTGAGATCTATGCAGATTTCTAAAAGCTATAATCACATTTGTGGGCTGCATAACTCAGAACTTGTCTTAAAAACATAAATGTGCAAATATATAGCTAGCTGTATGCAAAACATGCTTGGTTATTGTTTGTCATGAATCTTGCGACTGAGATTTTTACTGTTCCCTCTATACATTTTTTCCCATGTTAATTAGCAACCTGTTTTTAGCATGTAAGCAAACACCATTCTCAAGTGCTGTAAAATGTTACTGACCTTAAGAATTGAGAGAGGCTTTATGGCACTCTGTAGTTAGTTGTTAGTGATATCATTTCATTTACATATATAGATTCTTTCTGATATATTTAAGATTTTATAAAGCTAATTGGTTTTGAATGTGTGACTTAATTTTTTCCCCCAAGAAGTGTGGGGGAATACTGTATGAAAGTGAGGTTTTAACACTAATCTCAGCAATAGATTTTAATTAAGCATTTCAAATTTGAATGTTTTAATAAGAAATAACATGATAAAACACTATTTTGTACACAGAGGAATCCAAGCTTCTCCCAGACCCAGAACCTGCTGTTGAAACTTACAGTGGTAGAGTACTAGAAATCAAATCTGTTTCTGATATTTCACTTCTCATTCAATCTTTAGTTTTTAAATATATGACTACATATGCTCATTGTACAGTGTTGAGTTTCTGGACTAGCTCACATGAGAGATTCTAAGATGAATTTTATAATTGCTTTGATGAATTTAATTGGAATTGGGACAAGGAATTTTAACAAAAAACAGTGATAAACTGTGGGCCCAACTCATGAAATTCTCTGGACTTCGGTCATACGTTGCTTGCATGCTATATTGGTGTGGAAATGTGCTTTTTCTGCTTATGTTCTACTTCCCTATGATCAAAACATGTTTCAGACCTCTAAAAGAGAATAGTAAGTGACTGGAGAGACATTTTGATTTTCTTCAGTTAGGTTATTGAAGTTAGATTATTGAGAAAACATTAGTAGAATTGGACATGATTTGAAGGCCATATACTTCAAGTTAGGCTCATATTTAAACCTGAAAAAATTCATAAGCATATTTTTTGTTTCTAGCAATTTGAAAAGCATCATTTATAAGGGAAGGGTTGTGAGCTTATACACCACTGTTTTGTTGTACATGCTCTAATATTTCAGTGCATTATATCAACTATATAAACTTTTTTGCACCGAAGATGTTTTTGTAGGTGTGCTTCTCATTTTTGAAACACAGTAGTCATTATTTTTTATGTATTAAATACATTAAGTATTCTCTAGAAGTTTTATGCTTGCTTTGTGTAAGCATGTAGTGAGGGATTGGTGCCAGCTTAGTTCTTCCTTCGTGTCTTTTTGATTCTGTGTTCATCACTTAAATCTGGACTATAACTTGGGGAAAAAATCTGCAGAAAAAGTGCTATCTGACTATATACTTAAATGTTAATGAATTGGGCCCTTGTTTTGTAAATACACTTTGCCTGAGCTTGCGTACAATTACTGACTTTTACATCATTTCTCACTCATCATTATACAAAGAGCATCCGTTTTATGTTTTATTAATCAATATTTATTATTTAACACAAATTTTGTAGCTTTCTTTTTAAGATGTAGTCAAAACTTTTGTAAGGTGTCTGGGGATTGATAATGAATAGTTGCATATTTCTGTGGTGTTGCTGAAATAATAAGTTTGTTATTTCTTATAAGAGATCCTATAATAATTCTTTTTTAATAATTAAACTAATTTAGTAAGTGCAAGATGGAGGCGCTTTCCTACAGATTATGCTTCCACCTCAGAAGATGAATTTGGATCAAACCGTAATTCCCCTAAACATACCCGTCTACGTACCTCTCCAGCCCTGAAAACCACACGACTACAGAGCACGGGGACAGCAGTTCAAAGTAGCAATACATTCAAGCACAGAATAAAGGAGCAGGAAGACTACATTCGTGACTGGACTGCTCATCGTGAAGAAATAGCAAGGTTGGTTTTAGAGGAGTACCTCTAAAATATCAACAGTTTGTTGATGAGTATGTGGGGAAAGTGAGCTGATGGCTTTTCTGTATCATTTTACTTAGAGCTTCCATTTGCTCTGCTAGCTCAGTGGGTAATTTTGTGAGAGACTGACAGACAGAACACTTGTGTTACCAGCACATGATTTGCTAATGGAATATGGCAGTCACTGCTGATAGCTAAATCTCAGAATAGAAACTTCTGGTTGCATTAGTACAACTTACAGATGTACTTTGTGTAGAAGGCCTAGTCTCTAACAGTCTGTTCTCGAGTCAGAAGTGTTTGGTTTTGTACTGGCTTTCTATTGATATTGAGGTATAGGTGAGCGAGAAGACTGATTCTTGTCAGTGTGAAAGACCATGTTCTAACTTGAATTTTGAGTTTATTTAGATATTACTTCATGTTAGATATTTTCTAATTTAAATCATATATGTTCATCAAAAGTAATTTCTACTGTTGCTAGGGCCCGAGTTAGTGTAGCAATTTCTTTGTTACTGCCATTAGCGCTGCACTTCAAATGGACTTTAAAAAAGGTAGTCAGTTCTACAGTCAAGTAACTGACTCTTCATATATTTTTTTAATTTAATTTTTTTATTTGAATTTGAAACTATTTTCAGATTTCTTCACATAGCTAGTGCTTGCTATGGTGTTTGTCTAAGAAATTGTTTACCATTCATGTTAGAATTGTTTTATTAAGAAATTTTCAGGATTCATTTGATTTCTCTTTTATGTAGACCTGAAATGCTGATATGTTACAGAATTTTGAAGAATTCTGTTTAAAGTGGCTGTCACCTGTTGAAATATTACTGGTTTCTTTGAAGAGTTGCATATTAGCAGTTTTTTACGACTTCTGTTTGCACTGTTGAATGACACTTCTCTTGTGGAGGAATTGCTGATAACAGCAATTTCTTATCCTTTTTTTCCTGCATAGCTGTTCATTAAATATAAAAATTTGTCCCACAAGTTCAAACATTTGATGGCATGCCTTTTTTCTCTATCTTTAAAAACTGATGCGACCTTCTGAAAAGAAGGTAATTGCTGTAGTTTAACACTGAATAGTAGCTCAACTTGGAGGTTTAATGGTGCACATTTATAGGAACATGAAACATACAAAAAATGACCCCAAAAGAAATCATAATTAGACTTAATTTGTTAAGATAGTTACAGACACATAACATGCTTTATAAATAATTTATAAATAATTAACCTGTTTTTGTTTTACTGTTCCAGTCTTTCATTGTTTTGAATTCAGAAGTAATGTTGTGAGTGGTTACAGGTAATTGCAGCATATTGATTCCACTGCCTTATTCTCATTGTATGTTTATTCATGCCACACAAGGTTGTGCTTTATTGGATTGCCAGTGCTAAGGTACAAAACACAGTGCTGAAATTTGACTAAAATTTCCTATAATTATGTTTTGTCTTTGTAGACTCTCAATCTTAAATTCCATCTCTATATCAGTAGAGCTTATTTTAGCTTGAAGACAGAGGCAATTTCAAAATAGTGGAAGGAGCCTCAAAGCAGCAGCCAGCAGCGAGTGCAACCTCACAGCACAACTCCTATTTTTTTTTCAGGTCCTCCATACTATTGCTCTAAGACGGAGATTCAGGCTGCTTTAGTTAGTGGTGGGTGTAGTAGTAGCTCAACGGCTAAGAAATCAGAGCAGTCCACCAACCATTCCGTTTTCCTACCTCTGCTGAGATAGGCAAGCTGTCTTCCAGTGCGTGTCTGCTGCCAAGCAGATTAAAGCTTGAGCAGAGTTATTTTGTGATGCCATGCATGAGGAGAAAAGGAAAAGCTGCTGTGCAGCAACTGCAAAGAAAGGCAGCAGTTCAGAGCACTTCAAAGAGTAGTTAGTCTCAGGACTCTTTGACTGGGAAGTGAGATGTACTTGTGCTGTCATATCCAGGTAGGCACTTCCTGTCCTAACAGGAATGCATGCCTTGATTAATTTTGAGCATTGGAGTATTTGTCTGGAAATTCAGATGTTCAAGCAGCTCATTTTGAGCAAGGTACAGGGCTGCTGGATGACCAGGAGCTCTGGATAAATTCTTTGTAAGTAGGTAAACTATGGTACAGCTGTAATATCTGTAATGGTACAGGCAATATTTTTATTAAATCAAAGATATTCTGGATGTGTCAGCTTCACTGCATACACACAGATCATCTATGCAATATGTTCGCAGTAATTCCAATACATTTCAGATGTTGCACTTACTGTCCATGTTGCACATACCTCTGCCTGGGAACACTGCAAAGAAAAGAAGGAAGCTCTGTCTAAAAGTTTCAGATAAATTTTGCTCTCTAAGGTTTTGTGAACAGATTTTGAATTTGTAATGACATATACATTATCCCAGAACAGGTATCATCAAGAGCTAGAACATAGAAGCCAAAAGACTGTAAGTTGGACTCTGCTGCTCTGGAATTATTTGCAGGGGGGAATGTAACACTGTCTTTATTACTAGGATCAGTCAAGATCTGGCTCTCATCGCACGGGAAATCAACGATGTAGCAGGAGAGATAGATTCAGTGACTTCTTCAGGCACTGCCCCCAGTACCACAGTAAGCACTGCTGCCACCACCCCTGGCTCTGCCATAGACACTAGAGAAGAGGTAGGAGATCTTCATGGAGAAATGCATAAGGTTCTTTCTTTTCTTTATTTCTTTTGCTTTTAGCATTTTGCATAGCCATTTTTTAGTTATTCCATCTAACCTACATGCATGATCTCTGCATACTCTTTTGATTTAAAATTCCTTCACATTTTGACAAGTAAGCGACCCAGAAATGGGTCTATGAACACAGGTTGTCAAAAAGATCACCCAAATGCATTCTGTCTGTCTCTTTTTTTCCACAAAATACATGGCAGAATGGCTATTTGTTTCTTGCTTGTCCAAAGCCTTAGATACCACTTGGTAGTAGTATCTAAGTGCATTTAAAGATTCTAGTGTGTATGCATGAATATATACAAATGTGTACATATAATACTTTTCACAGCTGTTACAAACAGAAAAGCCGAAAAGCCTCTCTCTTCGCAATTAACATGAAAATGTATTCTTCTAAAAGAAGAGCATTCTACTAAAATGCTTAGGCAGCATTAACAATACCTTTAGATTTTCTTTTCCAATAACATTCTCCAAAAATGAATTGAAATAATTTGCCTTGTGCTTCTGCTAGTTCTTATTTTCTTTGACTTTTAGTGTGTTGTTGTATGAATATTTTGACTAACTTGTTCTAGTAACCATCACAAATCTAATGCTGGTAAATATTTTTACCTGATGTGTTGATCTGACTTTAAATCATCTCTGTCTGTCATATTGCAATTCATCCTAATTTGTCATAAATGTTTTACTGTATTTTTTCCTTCATAGTACTGCCTTCAAAATGTGTTTACTCATTTTCATTTGCTTAATACATTAGTTGACTGTGTGTAGTATAAGGCTGTCATTTTCTGTGGAAAAAAAGATATAAACAGTTTTCAGAAATCAGTGAGGTGTGTACCAACTAGAATTATAACTACACCCAGCTAGATTTTTTAAAAATATTATTACTATTGTTATTAAAGACTCCTGGCTAAACTTCATCAAGTAGAAGCGTGATCCAGTTAGATCATGCTGACTTACATATTACTAAATTGATGTATATTTTCTTCTTTAAAAAATATTGTGCAGTGCATACATGCTACTGCCCGTGGTAGTATCTCCTTCCTGTATGTTTAGGTGTTTCTATAACCATATGACTAATTTGTTTGGATAAAGTTAAACTGTGGTACTACAGTACTAGTTTGACAGTCATGTTCCATTAATCAGGGAAATAAATTATCTAGCACCACTTCATAGGTAACTAACTTGCCACCTGTATATAAGCAAAATTTTCCATGAAGTTTATGTTGCCATGTGTGTCTGGAATTTGGAGGGGAAAAAAAAAAAAAAAGGCCATTCATTTTTACAAGGTTTTGTTACATCAGATTGCATTATTTGATGAAAGACCAACAGAGTGATTTTTTTGTTTCATAGGGTTCTAGTAATCTGTTTCAGATGGAAAATATTAGTCCTATCATGCATATATCCAGCAGATTTCATAAGCCGCATCTTTCTTCTCCCTGCAGTTGGTTGACCGTGTATTTGATGAAAGTCTCAATTTTAGAAAAATCCCTCCATTAGTACATGCCAAGCCACCCGAGGGGAACGGGCGACCTGGTGACGGCAGACCTCAGCTAACAGATGCCCTTGATCCCCCAACAATTACCCGAAGAAGAACCTGGAGCAGGGATGAGGTGACTACACAGCTTGCTTTTCTCTACAAGTCTCTCTTGAGCTTTTGCAGTTGCCTCCCCACATAATATTCCAGACATGATAGCATTCCAGTAATACTGGAAGAAAATATTCCTGTATTATTTAGTTTGTAAAACATTCAAAAATGTTCAATTTTTTTTTAAGGATAGTGATTAAAGCACAATTATATTTTTGTAACTTAAAGTCTATTTCAGAACTTATGTAATTGCTTGTATCTAATTCCAATTGAACTAACAATGTTTTTTTTGTTTCTTTTTTTCCCCCATTAAAATTTATTGCAGGTTATGGGGGACAGCTTGCTTTTGTCCTCAGTCTTCCAATTTTCTCGCAAGATAAGACAATCCATAGACAAAACAGCTGGCAAAATCAGGTGTGTGTTTTGTCATTATAATTACTGTTCTGCTCTCATTAACCTTCCTACCTGTTGTAATTAAATTTTGAATATAGATAGAGTAAATATATTGGTAGCCACTTTCATTACAAAAAAAGCAATGTTCATTATGTCTTTTTTAAGTGTGCAAAAAGATTTGGTGCAAATAATTATTCCATTATTGTTTGTGTTTCATATTATATGAAGATAAATATCAACAACAATTGAATGGACAGAGCAGTATCAATGCTAGTCCAGCAATGGTCCAGCAGAAACAAATGCTGTGCAAAATCTACACTACCTCTATACAAATCTCCTAGAACTCCTTTTCATAAAAAGATAGGATTAAAATGGTGCTGAGCTCATTTTAGGAGGAAAAAGCAAATGGGAAAGCAGTTTCAATAAATCCTTCTGAAAAATAACTTATTTTGGAGACAGACAATTAGACAATGCGGGAAAGCAGTAGTTTTAGAAAAGTCTTGCTTCATGTCAAAGGCAGGAAGAAAGTTCTTAAAGATGTGTTAAGATTCCCTAACAAAATTCTATGCAACAAAAATCAAAGTAGTTAGTATCACTCACGTAATTTCATCACTTTTTTTTTTTTCTCTTTTTTTGTCCTCTGCTCACACACACGACATTAGTTCTGTTCTTTTGAAAATGTCAGTGAGTCCCAGGAATATAACTCAAACTTCTAAAACAAGCTGCATCAGCTCAAATTATTTTCTTGAAGGACTGCAGCAGAAATACATAAAATTCTTATTTCAAGTCTTCAGAATATGTAATTAGATGATTGCAGTAATTCCTACTGGTGATAAAATCTCTCCATCCAGATGAAGTTTAACAGCTTCTCTGCAGTTTCACACTGCTTTTTTCACCTTTGCAGAACATGGCATTTCTGTTTAATTGGCACATATATCACCATGATTACCTTGAGAAGCTACTAGCATAGTAATCAGAAATTTTTGAAATGGCTGCAGTAAATAAAACAACTAGAATTGTTTCTTAACACTTTTTAATGGTGGGATGTTTCAGAAGTAACAGCTATGTATGTAAAGCAGTGTAACAGCAGCAAGCACTATTGTCCTAAATTCTAGTAAACATGCTGACTACTATTAAGTCCGGATTTCATATTCACTCCATCATATATGCTGTCTGCCACGCTCTTAAGAGTGTGACATCACCTTTGCCAAAGCTTAGAGTTCCTTTGCCATTATCACACAGATACATCTGTGTTTGGATGTCTTTGCTTTATTACTCTTTGATATAAAGCTTTTTTCTCCACACAGCTTCAGAGTTCAATTTCTAAAGCTTACTTTTATTTTCTATTATTTTGAATTGCTATTCTACCCTGTTTGTATCTATCCAGAATTCTGCATAGTGAATTTCCATAGCACAAATATTTCACCCTCCCCCTTGCCATTCCTCTAGTCCTCCATTGTTCCATCTCAAATCAAATGATACATTTCTGGACTTCACTTTCAACATCACTTCTGGTCTATCCTTCCCTCACTGTCAAACATCTTATTCACAGCTTTTGCTCTCAAATTTCTTGCCATGAAAGTTGACCTACTTGTTAAATTTTCAAACAGATATTTTCTTGTTTTAAGCACAATTCTGTGGGAAAATACCATAAAGTCCAGGTAGAACTCCTTACCAGGATATTTTTTGCTGCTAAAGCTGCATTGTCAGTGCAGTAATCTTGCTTATTAGTTGACTTATTTTTGGTAGGATTCTAGGAAGATATGTAAAGTGTCTCAAAGGCCAAAAAAAAATGTATTTCATGCTCTGCTTTTTTTTGTCTTGATATTTCTTGTTAGTTGGACACTTCATAATCTATAATTTATTGCCAAATTACTTCAGTTTATTCAAAATAAAGCACGCCGTGAGTTCAGCACAATGATTTAAAACAAATTTGTGCATGTATATCTTTTCTGAGATAACTATAAAATTAAGGCTTATATTTTTCTATTTAGTTTCCTGAGGTTGGTCAGCTGCATTATAATTAGTGTAGTAATTATATGATCTTTGATGACATTGTAAATATAAGAATTGTAATCCCACTTGCCTAGTCTATATGTGCATATCCACAAAATATAATGGGAAAGCTTTCATTAGTAAATACCAATTTACCATTTTTCTCCGAGATGTAATCAAACTTTCTTTGTTGTTAATAAAATGGGAAAGGATGTAATTATACAGTCCTGCTTTAAATGAATTTGAATAATAGGAAATTATTCATAATTCATAACTTTGAATTAGAAAAATTAACAGTAATCAAGAATTGGTTTTTAGGGATCATATAAGGGACCAAGGACGTATGTACATCAAAACAAATATAAGGTAAAACAAAGATGTTAGGCAACATACATGGAACAAAGCTAAACTCTAAAGATAAATTCTGTTGACAGGTACACTTCTCATTTCACTGGAGCTAAGCAAATTATAATATCTGCTCAATATAGAGGTGATGAGATACAAGCAAGACTTGCAAGCTGGCAGTTTTGCCAGCTGTTTCTCTTCTGGAGAGTACTTGAACCTAAAAGGGGAAGAGAAAGTTTCAAAGGTGTCAATAATGGCTTCTCCACTGCCAGACTGTACACCCAGTTTGTTTTTCTGTCTTTATACATTGTAATGTGCTTGCAGGACTTGCAGAGATTGTGAAGGGAAAAAGGTAAGTTGTTTTTTTAGAGACACGAGCTACATGATTTTATCAGTAGTACAGCATGAACATGATGTTACTACCTTGCAACAGGCAAGTACCTGTTCAGCCAAGCAAAATTTAGGCAAAATGATAGGGTCCCAAAAAAATGAAAAAGACAATAAAGATGTTGGCAAATAAAAGGCAAATAAAAATAAAAACTGAAAAAAAAAAGTTGTAAAGAGGCAATAATCTTTCTAAAATAATACCAAAAATCAATTGGTCTGCTCACTTTATAGTAGTAATAATAATTACATCATATGATACTGCTTTCTGTTTTCCTTTCAAAACAATTGAAATAAAAAGACCTCTGAAATGTAAGACTTCGACGTTGTGAAGGATAATAGCATTATCTCCAAAAATAGGAAAGCTGTATATACTACGTGCACAAGAAAACACCTTAATCACATACCTAATTGTAGAAGCATTTAAATGTAAAATGAATAAGGTAAATGAACACACAAGCAGTGTCACAGTTTCTAAATTTCTCTTACGAAAATTTCTGCTATTATTGAAGCTAGTGGTGTTTTCTGCTAAATAAAACCTCATGTTTTACATTCTTACCAATTTCCAAGGTGGTATAAATGCTATTAAAGAACAGAAAGGGTAACTATGTAGACTTTTCTGCATGCTGACTCCAAACATTTCCAATATTCAGGCTTTCTGGCATTTGCCTTGATACCATTATATTATGCCATTTAAATAGTGCTGCCTCTGACTGAAACATCTAACAAAAAACATACTTCTGAAGCAACTGTGAGTGAAGACAAAAGAGCAATTCAAGCAGCTTCTGGGCAATATTCTGCCCATGGCATCCATATACTGAAGGGGCAGGGTACAAGCTTTGCATAAGTACTTTTCTGACAAGACAGTAGTTGAGAGTGGGATTTTTTCTGTAGATGAAGTAAGATTAACAGAACAGAATTAAGCCAGCCAGCCACCTTTGAAATCTTTAGTCTTTGAAGTGCTGAGATGCAGTGTATCAAAGATTTCCACCTTGAAAAAAATTATTTGCTCTGAACCTTAATTATGCTAGTAACTTCTTGAAAATAGGCAACTTTTTGTTCATGTCTTTAAATGCTTAGCATTCTTATTGTGGCTATTTTTGTACTTTTATCTCTGAAATACCATTAATGGTTAATGGTTGTTGCAGTTCCAACCAAGGTTAGTATCCAACTATAGTAATTAGAGATGTGGAAGATTTGGAACATACTCCTTATGTCTTCATAGTGTCACATACTCGTAAAAATGAACATGCAGACCTTAAATATGCATAGATTCATTTTTTAAATTGTCTAAATGTAACAACTTAAATGATATATATAATATGGCAAATGAAAACAAAAATTTTATGTCACAGCAAGATGTTATGTTTATCACAAAACAAAAAACTGGGAAGTTCACAGTATGCCTTGGGATTTTACAAATAATAGAAGTGACTTTTCTAAACAGAATACACTTGCATTACTGAACCATGTGTATGTAGTTTATGCTCTGAAACTTTTCAAGCATTATGAAAAAATGTCTTCTATGAAATGTCTGTTTATTTAACTTCCTAAATTATTTTATTTTTCATTAATATAAAACACAAATACAAGAGTTGTGTTTATTTAACAGTGTTATTTTTCTTTTAAATTTTGCAGCTATTGCAAAATGCAGCCTTAATAGTGAACTCTGACTGCTACTAAATAGTTGGATTTAAAAAAAAAATTCTCAGAGCTGAAGGAAAGAATCTGAGGTGTCTTTTTAACACCATGCTCAAATATCTAGCTATTTGACTTATTGATTTTTATTATCAGTAAGAATGATATTGCTGCAATTGTGTATGCTTCCCTGAAAATCTGAACTGTATGGTTGTATTCTGTCATTTTTTTCAGATTTCAGTTTTATTTGGTGTTTCCTAGGCTGTTTTCTTGTGTCCTGCATCTGATCTGAGCTTTTTATTTTTTATTTATTTTAAATAAAGTATTCTTGCCTGTCTTTCTTATAGAATATTATTTAAGGACAAAGACAGAAATTGGGATGAAATTGAAAACAAGCTGCGAGCTGAAAGTGAAGTTCCTATTGTGAAAACATCAAGCATGGTATGATCCGTTATCTTTTTGGGGTGGAGTGAGCCTCTTCCTCATTTAATATTCAAATAATCAACAGAAGAATTGAATTATCTTCAATTATATAAATGCAATTAAAAAAATAATCACCTAGACACTCAGTATAGTTCGCAATAAACCTTGTGCCCCCTTGGCCAAGACCACCAATGGAATCCTGGCCTGCCTCAGGAGGAGCATTGCCAGCTGGTCCAGGGAGGGGATCCTGTCCCTCTGCTCAGCTCTGGTGAGACTGCACCTGGAGTATTGGGTGCAGTTCTGGGCTCCCCAGTACAAGAGGGACGTGGAGCTTCTAGAGAGGATCCAGCGTAAAGCCACGAAGATGATTAAGGAACTGGAGCATCTATCATATGAGGAAAGACTAAGTGAGCTGGGCCTGTTTAGTCTGGAGAAAAGAAGGCTGAGAGGAGATTTGATCAACATGTTCAAGTACCTGAGGGGTAATAGTAGGGAGGATAGGGCCAGGCTCTTCTCCTTGATGGCTGGTGACAGGAGGAGGGGTAATGGGTGTAAGTTGAAACACAGGAAGTTCTACCTCCGTATGAGGAAGAACTTCTTTCCTGTGAGGGTGACAAAGCCCTCGAACAGGCTGCCCAGAGAGGCTGTGGAGACCACCCTGTGCCACATACTCTAGGTTTCCCTGCTGGAGCAGGGGGGTTGGACTAAATGATCTTAGTTGGACTAAGCTCCCTTCCAGCTCCAACCATTCTGTGATTCTGTAATCCTTTTTAATAATTAGTAAGCCTTACTTTCTTATACATAAATAATCACATGTAATCAAATGTGGGAATTATTCCTTACATAAAGAATAATTCAAAAACATACAACAAATAAGTACAAACTCTGTAAGTCTGGTTAATTAAAGATAGGGTAACAACCTGTGTTGTTTAAATGTTCAAATGCTTTTAAATGAACTTGTTTGTTTGACAGTCTTAAGCTAATTTAGCAACCCATTATTATTATTTAAAGAAACAGTTATATTTTGGTATGTGTGAATGTAAAGAACCTGTAGCTATATTGCAGTAAATTCACTCTTCAAATCTATAACCACATTAGTTTTGTGCTGACGTGCTAACTTCAGTGCACCATCCATAACCATCATCTACCCTTGCTGAAGTGGGACAGACAGCTTTTTTTTCTGAGGGAAAGGCAGGAGAGGAGATTCCTCCTCACAGTCTTGATATTAGGCTGCTACGGAAGCAGAATATGAACACATTTCCCCTTGACTTGAACTGCCCAGCACTTCTCTGTTATACAACCGTGAGTTTATTACACTATAAGGTGTATCCAGATTGGTTTTCCCTACGAGTGTTAAATACTTGGCCAGCATTTTCTGCTGAATAGTGATGTTTTTTGTTTTATTTTAAACCAGTCGTTACTAATTCACTGTTACAACTTACACTGACAGTCTTCTGGAGGCGCTTACTCATGAAAGTTTCTAATGTTAGAAATACTATAACATGAGAAGTTTTTCTTATTCTAGCCATATCCAGAATAAGATCAGTTTAGTGTTTTACATTAGAAATTTCATGTTTATGTTTATGTTCATGTTTATGTAATCATTTAAAGAAAAAAAATGTGTTGATGTGGAATCTGCTGAAAGATAACTTTATAAAATTCAACCTTATCAATCTCTGGGTTACTCGCATCAAATTTATTAGTGCAAAAGTCTTTCAGTGAGTTTCTGAATTTTTTTTTTTTTAAATCCTCAGCTTTTTAAGGACACACAAAACCACTGGTAGGTCTTTAGTAGTAGTTAGCAGTACTCTTCTGTGTAGGATTCTGCAGCAGCAGGATTAACACATTTATAATTTGACACATGGTACATTTAATGATTCTTCTGACTGACTCACTGTGACTGTGTTAGTAAGTCATGCAGCACCCAAGGAGCAAGTCTGCAAAGCAAAAAGCACTGAGGGCCTGCCATCCCTGCTGTGCAGGGTCCGACGGGCCCTGTGCCAGCAGCTGCAGACAAAATCCCAGTGAGTGAGCGACTCTTCTGACTTGCATCTGCACAAGGTTATGTATCACCATCTATGGGTTTTATCCTGTAACTTCCCTGTAATGGCTTGCTATCACTTTGCCTCATTTCTATGGAACAGTGATGTCTGTGCTTGAGGAGAGGTAGCATAGGCAGGTGTGTAAGGGACAGAATGAGATTTTATTGATTTAGGCAAACGGCTGGTTAGGAAAAACTCTTGTTCTTTGAGAGCTTTTCATCTGCTCAGCCTGAAGTGCCCATGATCCATGAAGGATTATTTACTGAGACAGGCAGTTCAAATCTCTCTTTTTCTTGACGAGACATGTCCTTAATCATTTGAATATTTGTTTCTTTTCTAGGAAATTTCCTCAATCTTACAGGAACTGAAACGTGTTGAGAAACAGCTGCAAGGTATAAATACATTTTCCCCCTCTTTTTATTGTCTGCTTCCAATTTTTCATGTATAGAATCATAGAATCATTATGATTAGAAAATATGGTCAAGATCATCGAGTTTAGCTGTAAGCTCCTCCATACCATTCCTGTTAAACCTCAGTGCCTCATATACATGAACACTGCTAGGGATGGTGACTCCACCACTTCCCTGGGCAGCCTGTTCCAGTGCTTGACTACTCCTTCCATGTAGAAATTTTTCCTAGTATCTAACCTGAACCTCCCTTGGCACAATTTGTGTGTGCATGTTTCTTTATATTCAGTGTGCAGTTCAGTATAAGGAATGTTTTAGGACCATAATTATTGGGAAATCTATAAAAATCTTACCTGGCATAATCAAATGTAAGATTAGGATTACACATTGACATTTTCACTTCATATTACTGAATTCATTCTTGGCAAGTATGGAGGCCTCATCCTATTAATGTAAAAGTTTACATATTTGCTTTTCATATGCAAAAATTAATCTAGGTATGTAATGTAGAGAAGTCTGCTAAAGTGTGTTGTTTAGACTTCTACTCCTTTTATCAAAATCAATTTAATGAATTTATTTTAAAAAGCTACAACCTTATTGTCTGTTGTTTATATTTGGTTTAATTTAGAGGGATAGAATTCATAAGTGGTCAATATTTGTGTAATCATCATAGTGGTATAAATATTCTATATTTGTTAATCCTGATATTCAGATTTAACATATTAATACATCTTTTAGCATATTTCAGGAGGAATCCTTAGCCATCTTTATGGAGAAATGTTTCATGCTCAGCTCTAATCAAAATATATGGAGGTTTTACAGATTGTTGTTTAGAATATGCTGCTAAGAAACAAGGCCCAGAGATCGAAACCAAATGAGATTGCAGTAATCAAAAGCCTTCTAATGGGAATGATAAGAATGTAGGTCTGTGTTGTTTAAATATGAAAAGCTATTTTCTTGTGCATAGAATCATAATTTCTATGGCTTCTCCCCATCCCCTTTGCTCTTTCCCTGACTGCTTAGTGATTAACGCCATGATCGACCCCGATGGCACTCTGGATGCTCTGAGCAACTTGGGATTCACCAGCCCCATCCTACCCGCTCAGTCCAAGTCCAAGGCGAGTCCCAGCTCCCGCTCGCCTGCGCAAGCCCCCTGCCAGCCCGAAGCACGGGCCTCGCGTGCGACTGCCCCGCCGGCCCCAGGAGACTTTGACAACACCGAGTCTGACTTCAGCATCCACTTCAACAGGTTCAACCCTGATGGTGAAGAGGAAGATGCCACTCTGCGCGAATGACATCTCGGCTTTGATACAAATACCTTCCACGCAGAATGTTGAGAAATAAAAGAAAAATTGTAATATTGGTTTTATAAATAAACAAATGGCTTGGTCAAACAGCAGTTGTTTTGTTAAACCAGTTTTCTTTAACTGTAATGCTTTGATTGTCACACAAATCCTTTTCAAATCATAAAGATAAACATAGATAACCAGTGTAGAAAAGCAGATTATGGCAGGTTTGCCCTTTGTGGTTGTGTGCTTTGCAAAAGAATTATTATATCAGCAGTTTTCCCTTAACAGATTTATTTCTCTTTAAAAGCCATGCAAGCAATCTAACATTTAATGTTACTGAAACCCTAAATGTTTTTGCCAAGCTGCTCTATGAGTGGATCTCCTCCGCTAAAGTTTACGCAGAACTGTTGAACAGTTATGATTTGATTCTGAATGAGATGGTTTATATAGGAAACATTATCTTTGACTATAATGACTCATTACTGAAAAAGGTAAGACATTTCACAAAGCATTCTTTCCTTTGTAGCGAAACCTCAAACAGTTCTGTGATTTATATAACCTCATTGCTGCCTAAATTGTCTTGGGGTTAAAAAAATTTGCATATTATGTTTGCACTAAGATTTGCTGGGAGTGGTGGGTGAACATATCAATATCATTAAACAGCAAACAGTGTTTTGGTGTACATAGAAAACTGCTAATACTGTACTTGTATTAACACTGCAGTGTTTTAATCCACTTTCTGAAAGGACTATTTGGCACTTTTTGACCTTGTTCAAATGTCTTTCTGATGTTAATGAAAATAGAAGTATTTCATATCTCATTTCTGTCCAAATGTTTGTGGAAACTAGCAAACAGATTTAAACATTCAGCCATGTGGGACATTAAAAAGCAGATTGAGGCAAATGGGCTCTCACCAATTCAATTGCGAAATAAGCTTATGAAAGAAATTACTGTTCCTTGGAATGATCATGAGGTGTAAAATTTTTTTTAGGGGACTTGGAAATAGAGTTGTCATAATTTGCTTGATTGATAGACGCACTCCTGAGCAAATGATTTGCTTCTGTATATTCTCCTGTAGTCTTGCTCGTAAACCTGTCTGTCTTACATATTTAAAAGGATTCTGGAAGAAAACTGCTAACAGACATTTTGCTTATACCACTGACAAGCAAGTCTATTTAAAGTTTCCTGTATAAGCCTATTTTCCTTCTAAGTTGTCCCAGTAACTTAACATTTGGAAATAATAATAAAAATAAAAATAAATTACTTTGTATTTCCAGAACACTGTAATTTGGAGGAATGTTATTTCTGTTAAATGTAACTAATAGACTGGAATTTTCCTATGTTTGCATCAGTCTCTATGTATTAAGGTTAAAGATACAGTTTTGCAGCTTTTATGAAATGGTCTTTAATATTTCAGCAATAATCCTCTATGACATTGTTTAAAAAAAAAAACTACTTTCTGTACACTTTTAAATTGTACAGGCTTTCAGAAGTCAATAAAGGTTGGACCAGTTAATAAAAATGCAAAAACTTTTTTTGTAGAGATGTAAAAACAAAACCACTAATCTGTTGTATAATGGATTTCATATTTTCTTTAAAAAAAAATAAAAGCAAACAGCCTTCTTGTATGACTCAATATATTCCAGCTAACTGTGGAAGCCTGAATGACACTAGTTTACAGAGGCGATAAGAAAGGTTTTAGAAGAGACAGAAGGGCAAAAATAAATCGAAACTAGAGTTAGGTGTTGAAAACGGAGTGTACCAAACCATCACCATAATTCCTTCTTTTGTTTAATGCTTGGGAACATTATTTTTCTGCATACTCAAGTAAAACTAGGAAATGGTTAGGAAGGGTTAATGGTTCAGGCTCTTTGTGCAAGATCCTATTTGTGTTCTTTCAGGCATTTATGCCTTCATGTTCTGTAATAAGCATTTTGCATTACTATGTTCTTATTTTGTATGGACATGTTCTCCTTATTTATTTTTGTTACATTTATTATGTATGTTATTTTGTTATATGCATTTACAACTCCATTTTTAAATAAAGTGTTTCTGGAACTTTGAAAATGTGTGAATAAGTAATTCTCTTTATACAAAATAAGTAGGCTTTCTGTATTCTAACTTTACAGAAATAGGAAATGACATTTTTACACAACTTTTTCAAGATAAAAGTTGTTTATTATTGCTACCTCTGTTTCATTTATTTTGTGCTGATACTGTTGGCACACGTTCCTGTACCCAGGTTCATTTCCTCATTTCAACTGATTTCTGTGTGCAAAACTTAGAGGCAAAAATGATGCATTCTGCCCGTTACCACGTAGTTACTGTTTTCCCTTTGTGGAATGAAAATAAGTGAGTTTTAATATACCTGCTTGATGAAATAGTAGATGATTTCTAGACTGCTTTACTCCTGCTTCATACATTGGAAATTGTAATCAACTGTTCTGCTTCCATTCCAGCTTGGTTCCTTTTTTGGTCCCATCTTGGACTTTATGTGTGACTTCCTGCAAGACATTAGATTTCCTACTCTGTATTTAGTGAGAACAAAGCGCAGTTTAATATTGAGTCCAAAGATCCTTCCCACCTTGCCTGTTTTCAGGCTTCTCTGTGAACACCAGAATCAGCAGAAATTGCCCGGACTGCAGGCAGCAGCAGAGAGCAGCAGCACCGCATGGCCCATTGCAACAGACCCTCTCGAACTCTGCTGTGACCTGGCAACGCAGCCAATGGTAACAAGCTGCCAGCAGTGACCTCGCTTCTGTGCATCCCGTTTTCATTTTTATCCCTAATCTGATGGCATAAGTCTGCACTGGTAGCACCCCATAGTGCTCGGTTGCACTCAGCTCTGGAAGGGCATGAGCGCAAATTAATGCTAATAGATGCCACTTCAGTCAAAGGCATGAACAAATTAGAAGACCCGTGGAGGTGCTCAGGAATGTTTTTTTCCCCAATTTACTGTCAGTGTTTCCTCACTTGTTGCCAGAATCCCTCCATCTCTCTAGGGGGACGAGGAATGCACTTTGGGGCTAATATCCTACTGTGCAGAGCCCCATTTCTGTAAGCCATAGTGTGACATTTTGAGATTTCTTTCCACTTAATATTTTTCTCTATCCACCATACTTAGAGCAAAGGTTGTGCAGAGATGGTCTCCAGAAGTGCTTATGAAATGCCCCAGACCGCCACAGTGCTCTGCTTCCTGCGGGTAGGGCAAGCAGGGCTGCAGCAGCAGTAGCTAATGCACAGCAGCAGGGGCTTTTGAGCCATTCCTGATCGCTGCTTTTTATTCCTCACTTGCCTGCCCCCTAATGCGTCTAAGGACTGTCAAATCTGGTTGTAACATGCAGGATCAAGGCAAAGCACAGGTTTGGGTACCTGCTGACAGTACCGAGATGTTTTGCTACAGCATACGCCCAGCATAGTCCTTCAGTCTCAGAGAAGAATGATTTTTTGCATCCAAGATTAAAAATTGGTCAGATAATGTTTGAAGGCCTGTGCAATTTTAGCGGGCAATATTTCAAGTGCTGAGGCACCTACAACTACTGCTTTGACATTCAGCCATGGAAAGCTAAGCGTATGCATGCAGCCATAAAGCATTCTGTGAAAGCGGATGTGAAGTGAAACAAAGCCAGTAAGCATCAACGAAAAAGATTATATGCCATCAAATCTGTCTGGAAAAAATTCTAAGGAAAAAACTGTAACTTTGATCCTTTCAGCACAGAAGTTGCTTAACTTCATTTTATTGACTAATCTTAATTAGCAAAGCACAAGAATTGTCTCCTTTGGCTGCAAGTGCGGCACATTTGTGAACCACAGCAGGGTTACAGTCTTGCTAGTTCAGTCACGCTTGCTCACTACTGAACACCTCAGACAATACCGGTCTTAGCAATATTACCCAAGGACAACTGCATAGCCTAAAAAACATTTCAAGCCGCACTATCTCGGTAAGCTTTTTTAAAAAAGTTTTTGCTTTCAACTTGGCACGCCTGACCCAGTGCAAGCCAGGAGAGGAATGTGTAGAGAACAAGGCAGGTCCTTGCACATTCTCTTCTCACTGTTGATAAATTTTTAGATGAAAAGATGTAGTTAGTAAGCAAGAAGATACAGCCCTGAAAACAAAGCAGGAGGAGATAACTATAAACCTATGCTCAAACACCTTGGTCTTCAACCGCTATTGGATAAGCTCAAAACAGTGAATGAGGAGTGGGAAAAAAATAAACTCTACTAACAACTCTGCTCAGTTACTAATTTTTTGAAAGATCTTAATGTTCCTATGTGAAGAAACAGAGCTCTTAAAATGACTGAGGGAATTAAAAAATGTGCTGCTTTTGGAGACTGCATTGAAATAGGAATTTATAATTATTGAATATCGTCAAGGGAAACAAGGCATCAAAGGTCTGTTTTCGAGAGTTATTCAAGCACTTCGGCACATGGTGGTTGCAGCAAATCATGTCTGTAAAAGGAATCGAAGCCCTTAGTCACTTGAGCAGTTTTTCAATATTGTTTCTGTTACCCATGAAGAAATGGCATAAAATCAAAGCTAGATAATACTTCAGTTTAAGGCTGAAGTGAAGGGATAGATTCATTTTAGAGACAGAGTCTGCACTTTCCTTTACCACTTAAATGTGTGTCTTTGATATGTTTTGTTGGTCTATTCCATAAATTCCTTAAGGCTAGCATTTTCAGACCAGTTTTAAAAATTAATACACTTGTTCATAATTTATGAGATTTTCTGTTCCTATGGATTATCTTTTGATGTAAAAGTGCTATCGAGGCCCCAGGGTTCTTTATATTATATTAAAAAATAACAGTTCAATGATTTATCTGTAGCCTTTCTTAACTGAAAAGGCTGAATTAATAACAAGGACTAAAATAAATGTGCATCGTGGAGCTTCTAGGTTCTGCATGTCTATTCATGCACACATGCATGTGTGTGAAGCTGAACATGAAGGAAAACAAGAATCATATATAAGCATTTCAAAAGTTATTCATGACTTATTTATAAGAACCTATGAGGTGATGTTATTTTGATATTAAGAAAAATTAAGTGAGAAAGTAATACAGAGGTAGAAGTGAGTTGCACTTTGGGGCATCAGTGAATGGTTTTGTTGTGAGATCAGACAAAGATGATTGAAGGTAATTCATGCAGCAAGAAGTTAAATACATTAGAAAAGTTATTGGGGAAAACAGCATGAGTGATAACATTAGAGAAACCAAGTGGCAGAAGAGCAGCATCCCCTGAGTGCCAGGGCTCAAGGCTGAGTTCCAACGCAGTGCGCAGTGCAGCGGGTGCCACCAAGCTGCCGCGAGCATTGAGAGGCTCCTGCCAGGGACAGGACGGGGCTCTGGGAGCTGCTCTGAAGGTGTGTGGGGATACATGACCGAGCTCGCACTGCACCTCCCCGCACAGCCTCCCCAGGCCATGCTCCGCAGCTGGAAGTGCCAAGGGGTGATATCCTGCATCAGCAATCCTAGCATTTTGCACTATGCAGAAGGAGTTTATCAAAGGACCTTGTTGGCAGTTGATTACAAGCTTTAATCTCAAGTTGCAAAAGCATTGATTTTAAAGTTAGGACAAAATTCATCCTGGTTCAGTATTTTCTCTCAATTGCTATTTAAAGTCTTCCAGCATAGGAAATCCTGAAAACAGTCTTACTGCCCAAAAATTGAAAGCATAGGATTGTTAAAAAAAAGAGAGAGAGAGAGTGAGAGAGAAAAGCATAGCTATAAAGCAATATGCATGATTAAAAAGCATAGCTGAAGGAAATTTCCAATTAAGGGTTTTCTCCGGAGACGCACAGTAAAAACCTTGAGGCTAAACAAGCTTTGGAGAATCATGGTAGATCAATGAAATGGGCTTTCTGCTTGCTGCTGCCTCCCAGATGGCAAGATCGAGAACTGGCCCAGATAATTTTACAAACGTGGATAGTGCAGTTACAAGGTTTTCCCCTTCGGTGGTTCTTTACTTCTGCGATTTTCCAAGCACTTGGTCTGTTATGAAATTCCTATGAGGAAATGCCTGCATCCCAGTCTTAGAGAAGAGAAAATGGGCTAGGAAAAAATTGTACTGTCCTTACTGGGACTTGGCTTTGCCAAGACTGAAACCTCAGTGAGCATTTTAGCAAGGCTGAGTTCCCTCTACTGCCTCCTGGTTTGGGCTGTGAGTGCGCTGCTACTCTCCTGTTTCTGCCCCTAACCTCAATTTCACTGAAGACTGTGCTTGATTCGTCTCATTGATTTTTCTCTCCAACAGCAAGCTCTGTGCTGAGCTCTGAAGTGGGAGCAGCAGCTCAGACTGGAGGCGGAGAAGAGCAGCTATCATCATCATCATCATCATCAGCAGCAGCAGCAGCAGCAGCAGCAGCAGCAGCAGCAGCAGCAGAAGCAGCCGCAGCAGCCAAGCTCCTCAGGAAACAAACTGTAACCTCACACCTGGACTGAAACGAACCGTCATGGTCTCCTGGGAACCAGGGCTTTCCAAAATGCATTGCAAGCAGGGCAAGAAATTCCTCAAGTAAATGAAATGAGATAAAAAAAAGACTGGAAATTTCCCAGAAGACATTTTTAATAAGTTTTCTTTGAGTTTCCTGAAAAGATGCAGGGAAACAAAACTTTGATTGGAGCACTTTCTCTGAAATGTCCATAAAAACCTGCAAAACCAGCGGTGACTTTCCAAGTCTGGATTTTAGCAATAACCTATTTTTCAGAGGAATTCCAAGGGTTGGACAGTTTTGTAGAGGTTGGTTCGTTGCCTCCGTGGAAAATCAGGCTATCTGGAGAGCTTGGGTAAGAGGACATACTGCATTTTTATAACCAGGCTCACCTTCCAGAAATGAGAAATCATCATGGCTTCATTCAGATGGTAAAAAAGGCTCTGAGAGACTTATGGATATATTTGCTTTGCTCATGGTTATCCTGTCCCAGAAGACAGGATGGCGAGGCCTTGCGTGCTGAGCCACGGCAGAGGCCTGGCCAGAGCGGGGCTCAGGCTTGCAGCAGCGCCACGGAGAGGCCGCGAATGGGCCACAGAGCATCCGCATTTATCAGCCAGGTGAGGTTTGGCCCTTTTACCCTGCCGGCACCTACGCAAGGAGTAGAGGGAAATGCCCATGAGGGCTGGGGGAGCAAGGTCTCCTCTCTGCCTGCTTTCCAGGCTGGGAGCAGGGGGTTGATATTCATTAGACTCTTGACCGCTTGAGAACATGGTTACTTCTCTTTCCTAGAGGCAGTGAAATTTTTGGTAGTGCAACAGCAAGGGCAGCCATTTAGTTGAACGCTAGGACTGTGAAACTGTGAAGCTCCCAGAAACGCTGGCATGATTGATGGCCGGTCATCTCCTGGCCTTGCCCTCGCAAGCGAGACTAGCACAAAGAAAACAAGCCGACTCTGTGTTTTTTTCCAACATAAAATTGAATCACAGAGGTTTATTACATCTAAATCCTGATGAGTAAGGGAAAAAGTGAGATTTTTTTTTATATTGTACAGTTTTTCTTCCTTTCCTCTCTGGACTGATAACTGTGAATTACTTGTTCTGAACAGAAAGTTCTGCTTGGTGAGAAAAAGATCCTAATGTGCTTTTCAGAGTATTCTAGTTGAAATAAGTCTGATAACCGAATCCCTAATATTAACATTATAATTAAGCAAATAAGATGTTTTCTATGGCCTACCCAGATCTGAATTAGCCTGATTTTCTGGTCCTTATCCACCACATGCCTAATTTATAGGCAGTAATTTTACTGTCCTTGCCCAGTTAGCCCTTAAGCTCCAGCAATGAATCTGCCTGTGTTCAAAGGAACACAACTGTGGATGTTCATCATCTTAATGTCCAGTGGGAGACCACTTTGTGGGCCTTTCAGCACTTTCACAGACTTCCTGTGCCATTTTTTTTACAGCATCATAACATTAATTTTTGATAACATCATTGCAAAGAGGTGAGCACAAATTGACTGAATAATATTTTAAATAAAGACAATATAGAAGGAAAACTGTGTATTTGAGGAGGTGGAGTGTAGTACCATAAGCTGTTTTTTTAAGACATGGCCACAAACAGTTGGTCTTTAAGAAGATGTTTTAATGAGAAAGGTATTTGGTAGGAAGGAACATCATCAGCTGCTCTCTAGTGCTGAAGCAAACTAACTGCAAGCTGAACACAGAATAATATGTGCTGCATTGCACAGCAGGTCAGCAAAACTGATCTCAGTTACACTGCAGTCACAGGAGTTCCTCCAGATTTTCACTGATAATTGAATTGGAATCTTCTTCGATGTATTTTTTATATGTAGGTCTGCTACTTTTTTTCTTAATGAGAGTTGTTTAGGAGCAAAACCTGGATTTTTTTGTAGTCTTCTAAACTTCAGCCAGTAGACATTATTTGGTCTTTTAGTATCAAGTATCTTTCTGAAGAGCAATACGGGATGGTGTATTTCTGCTTGGCTTTTTAAGAGCTAGTTCTGAAAGCAGACTCCAAGATAGATCACAGCTCTGCTCTGCAGGACAGAAATGCATGTAACTTAATTCTGCGGTTCTCACACTCTTGGTGTGTCTGCCAAGTACCAAGGGGCTCTGCAACCCTTCTGTGAAGTCAGGGAAGTGGCTACTCTCATCAAAGGCAATTAATGCTTTGGGAGTATTTCATGTTTCATAAGCCAAGAAGTCCTGGGTCCTGCAGAATGCATCCTGAGAGATCACTGCATCTCAAATCCAAGCCACAACATCTAACAGCTGAAAGTGCATTTATGAGGATGGTCTCTGAACTAATAAGTGAAATTGATACTTTTAGGAAATGACTACTATTTTTGCTCTTAGAGGAAATAAACAAGGCGGCATTGATATCTTAAGGAGCTGAAGAACCCACCAATCTTGATTTTATTCACATTAAAAGCTAAATGAAAGCCATGAAGGAGCATGCCTGATGAAGCAGGCCACTTGTGGGACACGGCATCTTTTCCTGAAGAAGATCATGAAAGGGTTTTCCACCAAGGAGAGTGCCAGGGATACCCTCTCCTGCCTCTGCCATGCAATATGATCAAAAGACAGGTCAAAACATAGGTAGGTAGTTAGGATACTCCCTTGTTTGACATCTCTTGTGTCTGCAGGCTTTTTGACAAATTTGCTGGGAGGCCCAGGCTCTGTGTTTTCTTGAGGATTACCATCCCCATTTCTATCTGCTTCTTTGGTTCCTAACAACTCTTTGGGTCAGTTGCTTTTAAGAAAACCCACAACAAAGCTCCCCAGGAAAACCAACAATTCAAACCTGTGCCTCTCACTGCATTAATGACACAGCTAAAGTAACAGAAACCATACCACTGATAATATAGGAAAAGAAAGCACAGTCTTAGCTTTATATTTCTCATGGTTTTATTTCTAATTCTCCATAACGTTTTCTAGGTGAACATCAATAGGAATTAATACATGCCAGCTGTGTCAAGTCAAGCAATGTAATTAAGTATTTGCGTTGATAAGCTAACCTATGGCAGGGTTAGCAAGGCCATATAGCACTTATCTTCATTTCCAGATTTGTCATGCTTTCAGCAACATGTATTATTATTTACATCAAAAGATGAATCAATGACCTATAACTGAGCTTTCAAAAGCTAATGTGAATGAATAGGGTAGGTTACTGCCTGTGACTGTTTCCATGCATGTGAACTACCGGAGCAGCGATGAACAATAGCTATTAGCTGGGAGATAATCATATGGAATTAAGGTAAATTAGCTTGAGATAGCTTTAATAAATGTTATAAAGAAGCAATTCATGCTATGTGATCTCAGCAGTGGAATGTGTGAAGAGACTGTGTACTAAGTACCTAAGCAGTGACATTATTATTGCTATAGCCAGATGCTTATGGAGGCTGAGCAACTCTTCTTGATGTCAGTGTGTGGGTGGCCAGATCTTATAAACAACCAGCTACTGAGGACTAAAACTGGTCTGGCTCTCTTACAAAAGAGGTGCTGTGCAATTACCGAGTAGTGAAGGCCAGGCTGGTCTCTTGGCCTGGAGGGTAGGCTGACTATCACCAAACCAGTCACATAACGGAACTCCCAGCATTGCAACTTACCCCTTTTTGGGTAGCTTTGAGGTGGTGGAAGAGGGATGAATATAAATTAAAAACTTGAAATAATCCATTTTAGACAGCCAGGATACATACTGTCCCTAGTATGAAAAGATAAAGACTGAAGAAGAAAGAAGCCATCAACCTTGCAAGCAGTGCTAGCCTTTACTTCTGTCTTTCTTGCTCTGCCTCTTGTCATTTTTGTCTTACTCCAGTGGAGGAAGAGTCCAACTGAATGCTGAGTCCTGCTGTTTCTTTCACATATCAGCACATCCAAATTGGTCCTACATATGTTGTGACTTGTTCAGTAAGAATATCCAGACCTGATGATCTGAGAACAAGGGATAACAGGGTACCATCCCATATGAGACCATGGGAGTACTGGGTGAGTCTCCTAGTCTGGCTTTCCTTTGTCTAGAAGGGCCTCCTTTGCTACCAGGGAAAGGAAACCAAGACAGTTTACATCTACCTCTTCTTTGATCCTAAACAGTATAATCCTTGTGCCAGTAGCTTTTGATTCCTGCTGCTGACAGTGATCTCACACTTTATTCTCCAGAACAAGGTGACAAAGTGAAGATCATTATCTAATTTTGAGTGTTATGCTCTGAACACCTACAAGCTACTTCATTTTTTGTCTTGTATATCATCTTATGTGACTTTAATGAGTTTTAAGAAAGGAATTTGACAAAGTGGTTTGTAAGAAAGCTATGGGCTTCTTGGCTCCGACTCTGAAGAAATTTTCCATTGTATAACATATGGATTAGAGCTGCCTTTGTAACTTTTCCCATGAACATCTGAGAAAAGACAGGCAGGGAAGATAACGTGAGAGCTGATCATTAGGGAATTACGCTTGAGGCCATGAGAAACAGCCCTTAGGATTTCAGCATTAGTCATGGAGAACAGCTAATGATATCAAATTAAAGCTCAAACTATAACATGACTTTTCTCAAATGACATTAAAACCACCTCCTGATTCACAGTGCAATATGCAATAGCTCATTCTAAATTCCAGCTCTCAAATGAGCAACCAAATATAGCAATTCAGAGAAAGGTAATTAATGGGGAGACTGTGTAAATGCCTGACGTTAAAATTAACTAGTGGAAGTGACTGCAAATCTTGGCAATGGTATTCCTTTGGACATGCGAGATAAACTAACATACACATTCATTTGTTTTCCTTTGGATCTGGTCCTGCCTCCCAGATACCCTGTGAATTTCTGCCAGTTTCCTCAGATTTGTGTAAACAATAATTAATTTTTTGAAGAATGGAAAACCTCCTATTACGTCGTCCTATTTCTTTTTTATCTTATGTTTAGCTATTTGTCCCAGTTTTCTGGATTTATGTAAGAAATTTATAGTGAAACCCTTAACACAAGTATATAACATCTTGCAAGCAACTGCTGTATGGTTCCTCCCTGCAGCTTCGCCGATAAACTTTGATGATAATTTGAGCTAGGATTGCAAACTATATTTACTTGGGTTTTTTTTTGTGTGTTTTTGTTTTGTTTTGTTTTCCAGGTGCTAGGGAAGGAAGGAGGACTTCTGCTAGCTGTAAAGAGAAACTGAGCATATCAAACTCATTTTACATGAGTGAGTGACCTCCTGAGATGAAACAAGTTCACTGCACCTCTGTGTTAGGACCATAAGATTGGATAATTTCACAAACAAGGGAAAATACTTGTAAAATCATGGTTTCAAATATGAAGAAATCATTATTTTAGGTTTTTCAGATCCAAAAATCTCGTGTCTTTCCATTAGCTTCGTTTTCACCCTTTAACTCCTGCTCATCTCTGGAGGCCATGCTGAGATACAAAGTTTAAGTACCAAGTTAAGTAGTAAAACAGATTGGCATATTGTTGCTTTACTTTCTTGTTAAACACAGTGTTCATATTGCCCAGGTCTCAGCTGCTTGCCCTTCACTGACACTCACTCCACTACAAGGGCTATGGGCAAATTACAACCACTGAAAGACGGATCAATTATTCCAGATTGTGATCTCCTATAATCAATCAATTCAAGTCTAAGCATTTGTAAGGCTATCCTGGCCTTACTTACCAAGTCCAAACTTTGAAAATCTTGCTATCTTGATTCACGGTAGAGACCCCGTTTTGTCTCATGCCTCTCGCTTGTTCACAGCACTGCCAACCTGGAAGGCTCACAACAGCAGAGCAGATGTTCAGGCTTGCTTGCCTATGCTGTCGACTTCCGCTGTTCAGCAGGCTGTCTCTTCCAGAAACTTTTTGGTCTCAACTCTGCCCAAGGACAGACTCAAGGACAGGTGAGCATTTTCTGCTCACCTTTTAAACAGCACTGAATGGCAAACAAAAATAGTGCTGTGTTGGGGAAGCACAAATGTATCTGACTCTTTACCCCACCAAACCTGTCATTGATGTGATATATATGGCACTTGCCAAACTTAGGCATCTCGAGTCAGTTTGGATACCCTCCAGCATCCAGACACCCTTACTATATTGCAAATATGACTCAAGAGACTCACTCCCTTCTGGAGAGACAGATAAGCTCCCCAAACGGAGCATATGCGACATCATCTCTGCTGAGGGAAAGCAGACTAGCCACAAAATCACATCTGCTGGAGAATCCAGATCAAAGGATTTTGTTAACCAATAATAACTCTCTAGTCAGACCCCCAAACCTTAATGAACAGAGAAAGCTATTCAAAGTTTTAATGCAACATGTTTAAAGGAATAGCATTGGAATAGTTGTTTGGGCTTCCTAAAGGAGGAGGCATTAAACTAAGAAAAGTTCATTGTAACTCAAACGAGGGAGTCAGCAGACCTCGGCAGTCTCACCAGTGCAGTCTCACCAATTTGTTTCCTTCCTGAATCGCTCACAAAGGCCAACACGCAAATCTTGCACTTCCCAGAGATACCAGCTGTGCCACTTAGTGTGTGCAAGGGAGGGTCCCAAAGAAGAGGGAGGGAAATAGAAAATAGAACAGCAACAGAGTAGCAGAGATCGGGGATAGTACGCTTCTGTGCTGCCAGGTGTTCTCTTATCTCTGTCTCTTTCTTTCTTTTACGAAAGCTACATCTGTCAATGTTCAGACCAGCCAGTGTGTGACACCAGCCGGCCAGCCGCACACCAGATGGCTGAACTGTGCTTTGTCCTATATACATCCACACAGAATTATTTATAAATATCGAACCTGATCCCGTGAGTGCCTCAGCCCAGTCTTGCAGCTGATAGCTGCATTGTTCTGGGCTTTTAGAAACTGTAAAACTGTCTTTCTTGACTCACACAGAGAGCATAATTCTGAAAAACAGGTCTTGCCTTCAAAAGGCATCGAACCTGCTGTTTATGTAGCAACAGGCAGCAAAACTCCAGTGTTGGCTATGTCAGCCACTTGAGGGCCTATTAGGAGGATGTCCTAACTGCAGCAGTCATGGAGGAAAGGAACAGAAACAGCAGCTGAGTTTGTAGCTGCTCTATGACAGTAAGCAGGGAACTGAAGGAGAAGAAGCACTTGGTGGCATGGGGCTGGGGCTGCTGCCTCTCCCCAGATGGCATTTCAGCCCTTCTGCCCCGGTCTGAGAACACCTGCCCGTCCCACTTGTGCCTTTTGCTCACCAGGGTGGGCAGCAATTCTCCTTGTTGACCACTGCCTGCCTGTGGCCCTGTGGATTGCCCTCTGTCAGTGTAACCAACAGGACCAAATACCCTGAGGCAGATCATGGAGACTATGAACCTGTCCCACGGATGGAAGTTGAGGACCTGCATGTATCACTTGCCCTCAGCGTCATTGATGCACTTGACTGGTCAGTCATTATGGTAACTATTATAGTTACCTCTCTCTGTGATACCACGGAGCTATCAAAATCCCATCAAACCTACAAGCGACTCTAAAATCCCACATCAGAGTCCAGCTGATCTCAGGAAGAGTTTTGCTTCTCTTTTCTATACCTCTGCTGTTCTTTCTATCGGTAGTTTCATAACTTTGGGCAGGAAAAATCGTGAGGAAAACTGGGTGGGGTCAGACCAACTCTCTACCATCTGGCTCAGGGTCCACTCAGTGCCTCGGGCTGCCCCTTGGGTGCATTACTTCAGCTCCCAAGGCATCATTAACTGATGAACTATAAACAGATTCACCGTTTTACTGGGAATGCAGATTGTATTGGTATATAAATATAAAAGGGCAGACTTGTGTTGCTACATGAACCTATGCTACTAAATAAGGTACCACCCAAAGGCATGAAAAGCAAATTCCTTTGGTCCATCTACAAAGCTGAGTATCCTCTGGTGGGAGAGTGAATAAACACAGTGCTCTTTCAGTCATCTGGGTAGCTCTTGGGAAAGGAATACTGTGCCTACAGAGACTATAGGTCAGTTCATTTGTACAGCTGTCTATAGAATAGTTTAGGGATTTGCAAAGTATCTTGCTGACCGTACTGTCCACTCAACCAAAAGTACAAGGAGTTTGTAGAGACAAAGTAGTTTAATATATGCAATGATAAATTCTGCCCGGGGGAAACCTGGCATACTATACAGAGCTGATCAATATATTTCCCTCTAAAATCAATGAGCCTGTGAGCTGTTTAGGATTGGTAACTTTTGTACCTCTGAAATCAATAACCAAGATTTAGTGGGAGCAAGATTAATTGTTGCATTTAGTTAAAAAAAGGGATTAAAAATAGTGCTATATAGTGCTATATAGCACTATGGTGAAACTCTTACCCCTGCACAGGCTATTTGTTCAGTTAACAGCTGCACAGCACTTCCTGCAAACTGGAGCTTTTGAAAATATCTCATGTTTGGTGCAAAAATTAAACAAACTCACTAGTTACCATAAAAAAATTCTGCTAGTAGAAATAATAGCCACTGCTGTACATCTCTTGGCTCCAGAACTTGTCTTTGTCTTTAGCCAAGATGAATGAATTTATTCTGTAGGCAAAACTATATAGAACCATTGAATTGTTAAGGTTGGACCTCCAGAAGTCATCTAGTCCAACCCCCTGCACACGCAGGGTCACCTAGGGCACGAGGCACAGGGCTGCATCCAAGCGGGTCTTGAAGATCTCCAGAGAAGGAGACTCCACAACCTCTCTGGGCAGCCTGTGCCAGGGCTCTGTCACCCTCACTGTCAAGAAGTTCCCATCTAGAATGGGAACTCCCTATTAGGATATTGGACATTTCTATTAGCATAGTGGACTGTATTTTTTCCCTATCGAGTCTTATTTATCTGTTTCCCTTTTGAAACCTTAACATGCCTTTTGACTGCCCCATCAGTTTTGTAGCAGCTGAGTAACTAACTTCAATGATTTTTTTTTTAAAGAGTGGTTATCTTCTGTTTACATAACGATTGAGAATGGTTGATTCCTTTCCTCTAATTTATTATTCTCTTTATGCTTTAGTGTGTCTGGTGAATAACATCTTGTAAAATAACTCTATTAGTAGATTGCTCTGGTGTTTTACCATCCCAGTTCTGACCTCTGTTGGTTGTCCTCTATGGGTATGCACCTCATATTTCGGCTTATGCCTACTTACGTAGAAATTTCAGTTCAAGGCGTCTTGGAACTAATCCATCCTTATTTAGGCATTAAATTGACATGGGTCTACTTCTTAAACACATAATTGGAATAAGGAACATTTTATTTAAAACAAACCTCCCCTGAAATCACAGAAACATAAAATGAAACCCAAGGTCTTCTGTCACCTTCCTTGTATTATTTTAATGTCTTTCAGGTATAGCTATAAAAAACATGATGATATTTCTCGGGAGAAGAATCATGTGTAGCTAATATTTCAATTCATGGCATATTTTTTGAATAAAATGTTAATCTCTCCCCCTAATCTGCTTCTCCTTCACCAATTTCCTGACAGTTGTACCCTTTTGACATATAAATGAAGTCTATTTTAAACTAATCAAGTTGTTCTGACCACAGAGAGGAAAAAGAGGAAAGGACTATCAATGTCTTCTTGAATACCTGGGATGTTCTTGGACCATCCTAAAGGATGAACCCTGAACTCTGAACACAAATAGCAGACGTAACTTGAAATGCTGGAAAAAGCAGATGGAAGGTTGCCCATTGCAGACTAAGCACTGTTTTAAAGCAAACACAATCAGAGGTTCATACAGAAACACATAATTACAGAGTTCAAAGCTTTTCCTGAATATCAGAGTAAAACTCTTCTAAAGTAAGTGTGCTCATAGGGCAAGAGAACTATTTCAATTAAAAGGGAGAGAGAAAATATCCTGAGTTTGCTTTTGAGGATCATTTGCATTGTCACTAGATGGCATGTTGGTCTAAAGTTTTAGAGAGATTTGTAAACCATCACTGCAGTGTTGCTCACAGTTAAAGCATCTGCACAGACAAGCAGCAATATATGGGAAACATCTAGTAATTACATATGTAGGCAGTGTGTCTGTGTGTGTGTGTATGTATATAAATCATGGTACATGCATACATGCACTAAACTCTGTGTAGAGTGTAAAGAGTGTAAATGCTCTTTCTGAGGCTGTTTGCTCTGTGTATAACAAACACAGTTGTACTGGGTACAGATATTTGGTGTTTATGTGCTAGTGGTATACAAGATGGGGATGGGGAAACGACCATACACATCAGTGCCTCCTCAGACGGATTTTGCTTCCTAGAGTATCAAATACCCTGAGGTATATTTATGAAGGTGGTGCTGTATTTCAATTGCCTAAGTATTTATGTTAGCTTAATTCTTCTCGTATTACTGAAACAATTCCGTTAACACCAAGAAGCTTTGGGAGTTTGGTAAAATAAGGTAACAATTACCATTCATTTCTTGGGCAGACTGTGCTGTAAAGAAGACAGAAATCCAGGAAAGAATAAGCAGAACAGGCTCATTTTGAGTTCTACTGCACAGTAAAAATGTAAAATTTTCAAAAAAGAAAAACTTCAGATGAAATAAGTGGCTTTCTGTTCCTCTCCTGCCACTGCTTATTTTTTCTTTATGTATAAAATATTATTATAGATTGAGTACTTTGTCCTGAAATGTGGAAATTTATAATAGCATTTATTAAATGGAAATTCACATTCACTTAAAATCTAAAGGAAAAGTTCCACAAGTTTTTTTTCTCTTTCACCTGTTTTCTACAGAAGCTCCTTTTGGTAGCATCTTCAAAATTTACAAACATCTTTACAATTGATGTGGTTGGTGTAATCGGAAAATTATTGTTATACCTTTGCAATTGGATCAGTTCTTCTCAGGGGTCAATCCTAAATCTGAAATGTGAGTAGTTTTTACCAAATCTAACAAAGCCTTGAATTGGGATGAGGGATGAGTTCGTCTTGGGAAGGGATGAGTTAGTCTTGTTTCTGATACGACTTTTTTATGGGTAGGAATTACAGGACTAACTCAGTTCTTGCGATGGAGGAGGGCTGTAGGGACAGCAATTGGTGATATCTTTTGAGCAGAGTATCTGCTGAGTGTGAATCTCTCACCTGATAGGGAAGAAAAGTCAAAAAATCTAGATATGGCTCTAGGGTACAGACTGGGATAAACAGAGTTAGATCAATGGACAGTTGATCCTATAAGCTGCGCAGTAGAAACCACAGCTGAGACTCATACTGTCATCTATTCCTTGAGTGTGTGGAGCAAACAGGGTCTGTTCATTTGTTTTACTGGCTTCTTACTCTACTTGGGATGAAAGAGTTTTATGTCTTGAATAATAGGGACTTCTTGTTCTGTTTTGTGGAAAGAAACTAACAGCCATTAAGAAGAGTTATTAAGAGTTATATTCCTTATGAATAAATCAACAGAAGTTCTGGCAACATAGAGAGAATACGTCTTTCTAGTATTGTTAATCCAGTTTTTCTTATATTCTCCAAACTCTTACTGAAGTCAGTGGAAAGTCTGGACAAGAAATCCAGGATCGAGTCTTAGATCAACTCTTAGAGGCATTCATCTGATTCTTTTTCAGAAATCTGTGAAATAGCACTTTTTTTTTTCTCTCTTATTTGTAGGTAACAGATATTTTTTTTCTGAATACACACATCACTGAAATCCACTATAAAGAAAAATTATAAAAGAGAAAGGGAAGGCCCAAACAAATTAAAAAGTATAACGAAGAAAAAAAGTCAATGCCATTACAGGAGCTATTATGACTGAACATGCACCAAGGTTACAGGATTTACTTTTGTTTTGTACCTCTTCCTACAGGCACTTAAAATATTAAACATTTCTTAAACCTTTCTATAGAAGATCATTAATCCCAGCCCAAGTGCTTTTCCAAGCTATTCTTTAGGAGTTTGATAGTATATTAATAGTTTTATTCTAGTATCCTCTCTATTACTGCAAAGTTAATGGAAAAAATATTAATTGGTATCAAGCCATACAAATTAACTAGCTGTGTGTAACACCTTTACTTCTACTCTTCACTGTAACATTGGTGTTTACTGGGCTAGGAGCATTCTGTGGCTAAGGCAGGATGTAGTAAAGAAGATTCTGCTGGAATTTATTTCTAGACAGTTGCCCAGTTTAGTAGTTTTCTCATGATAAGATGGGAAACACAAACATGTGTGTTATTTACTATAAGTATTCCTTGCTGTTTGCATTTGTATAAGTTAGTTGCTGCAGAATCAAACTTACATTTCTTAGGCTTTGAAAACGGTTTTCTAGAACCTTGATGTCAGTCACATTATCCAAATTATTGACAGTTTCCTTTCTCTGCTGTATTTCATGTTAGGCGTCCAAAAAATGAACTAAAATTTATTAGCCAAATTAGAATTGATATGCATGCAAAATCTTGTGAAATTTATTATCTTGCTTCCTAAAACCAAGCTATCTATCTATCATCTGAAGTGTCTAGTAAAAACATGGCAGTTCTGCATCAAAAGAGTACACAAATATGGTAAGTTACTGTGATTGCATCCTACGTTTCTTTCTCTCTTTCAGGAGGGCCCAATGTCTAAATTGTCTTTTTCAGAGAAGAAAGAAAATACTTCAGCAGGGCAGCTACTTGTAAGCGTAAGAAAAAAAAAGAGTCACAAGAGAAGCCTGATTTCAACTTATCAGTCAATCCTCACTTGAACAAAACATGGACTTCATAATATGGTATGCATTATGTGACATTTAGGTGACAGCTGATTTAAAAACATAGCTGCTCAGCCAAATTTTATCTGCTGATGTTTGCCTTGACATTAATTTTAGCTTTGCTTTGAGCTGTTTACTACTGGTTGGTCATTAATCATAGATAATGACTGATTTCCTGAGCGTTAATGCTTGAATGCATTTCTCTAAAATTGCAAAATATTTCTGTGTTCGAGCATATTCTGCTGTCAAGAGTGATTCTGTTTTCTATACAATGGAAAAGCAAATAAAGTAGAGCACAGACTTGCACTCCTGAAATAAACATACTGCCTAATTAACATACTCCAGATGCCAGCATTATTAAAATGTGTCAGTCATCTACATAATTGGTAATTTCTTCTAATGAGCAAAATACCTCACTTTTCAGAGAGCAAGTGCTTTTAAAAACAAAACAGTTACATTTTCATCCCAGAGTATGACAAATACTTGCACAAATATCATACTGTCATGAAGATTCATTGCACCGGGAATGTCGATAGGATGCATAGTCTTAACTTCTCCCTTGATACCCCAAATCCTAATTTAGTAACAAATGTCACTAGCTGTAAAGTATTAATGCTTCATAGAAGCAACAGTTCATTAATCCTCACTCAACAAATACTGGTAAAGTGGCAGCTGAAAGCCTTCTTGCCCCCTATAGTCTAGATTAGTAATATTATGGCTTGGTAAATAATATGGCTTGATATACACACAATGCTATTGTGGTATCATGGTTATGCTGCAAGCTCCTAACAAGGCACCTCCTTGAGTGTGGTGGAGCGAAGTTAGTCCTCTCAGCAATATTTTCAGTTTGTAGTGGTCAAGCGCAAGCACGGACACAGAAGTGCTCCGTCTTCCTTGTACTGACAGTACTATAACATCCAGAACATGGTATTTCTGGAAAAATCTATCTATTACCTTTCAGATATGAGAATGTAAAAATCCAACAGATAACAGCTGTAAGATCTGTTCTCATGCCACAGACTTGAAAACAAAATTAAATTAGCATAGTGTGTCAAAGCTTGTCATACACTTACTCAACAAGAGGTAAACAAGGAACTTCAAAGTATGCACGCAGAATATTTATAAATAGCTGGAAGTTGTATGAAATAAACAGTTTCTGATTGAATACCTAGGTCATTAATAAAAGAAGGTTCTTGAATTAGTCATCCCCATTCTGTCTGTGGGATATGAAAAGAGTTGCAAAGCCATGCGGAATATGGAGGCAGTGCAACGGGGCCATTTCTGTTTGATTTGAGACCCTCCCAACAGCATGAGATACAGAGCAGTAACTGTGCTGATTTTAGCTTCCTTTAACATAATTTCCCTTACTACTGAATTCAGCCCCAATCTCCCAGGAAATTGTTCTCTCTCCGTCCCAAAGATGACTTGAAAACGGCCAGAACTGCTGTCAATATGTAGCTTCACCGGCTGATCTGCTAGGGAATATTTGTGTTTCAGAGGCTGGAGTGCAGCCATGATGGCAAGGGGAACGGAAGGGCCTCTCCTGCCTGCACTGCGCTGGGTGTTGGCAAGGTCGGGGAGAACCTTCCCCCTCCACTTGTGTTTTACAGGTTTGCTCAGAACTTGGCATATATTTAAACAGGGTTACTCCAGCTTGGGGTTATTCAAGCTTTGTTTTCCAGGCCTTTGCTACCATGTGCAAGCACCTGTCAGCACTTTTACTGCAAGAGCGAGGAAGGCACTGAGCTGCAGAAAGGTCTTATTAAAGTGTGCACAGACATACAGAAGAGCTCTAGCAATTCACACAAACCAATTAAATGGCACCCCATGTCCCTAATGACCAAGCACAGAGACACAATTAAACTGATATTTTATTTGTTAAATGAATCGACCTTTGCTCAACACGATCTATAAAATTAATCTGGCACACTATAACCCTTTCAGATTGGCAGTCCATGCACACCCGGATTCTAAAAAACCCAACACAACAGGCATATCGATACCCTGTAACATATCATTAAAACATATCCCAGGGTGTTTCACAATCCATGAAACAGTACAAGTATTAGCAATCGATTACTCACTACAAGCACTTCATGTGTCATGATGTTAATTTGTATGGCATCTTTAATTTCCCTTGACCCTAGGCCCATATTGCTTTGGAGGGGTCTCTTTTTAGTTTTGCAACCTGTTGAGAGTCCTTTAACAACAGGGATCTTTAACATGCAAAATACTTTTCTCTCATGTTGTAAACATTGTGTTCTAGCGTGCTCTTTGGTGCCATGTGCATGTTTGGAATATTTGAATCTAAACGCTCCTCAGTCAGGTGCCACTTTTCTTTCTTTCTTTCAGTCTCCTAAATGGGCACTCCATCACCAACTACCCAAAGCCTATTTGAATTTCTTTATAGTTACAGTTTTTGTGTGCGTGTGTTTTTTTTGTTGTTGTTGTTATTTGTTTGTTTGTTCTTTATGAAGGGTTCTACCCTCAGCTGAGAAAGAAAAGGCAGAAGACTCCCAAGAAAAGGTGATCATAAGCATCCATAATTGCTCCATCACTGGAAAAGTCAAAGAATATGAACGCCAGCTATTCTGAGAAGTGAGTGCAGTGCAACTTGGCAGGGCTAGGCAGTGATGTTAATGTGGTTTTCCAACTCCAACAGCCCAGGAAATTGCACCCTTCTTGGCTAACATGCTTCTTGGCTCCTGTCTAAGCATAAACTCATGCCCATGAGAGTTCCTCCTCCTACAGTTTGAAAGTCACCTTATCTGAAAAGTATCTCTTACTTCAGGGACATCCTTGAAATACGAATAGCCAGTTGGCAATGTCAATATGATGTTCATCACTAGGAACTTAATAGCTTTTCGTCAATGACTGCTTAGCCATAATCTCATAGCAGTCTGGGGAAGATGTATCTTAGCAATATGAGCCCACATCCATAAGGCCATAGCCTTATTTGTGTACTGTGATGCAAAAGGTCTTTTTAGGTGCCTATGGCTATGTCTACACTGCAAAATACAACAGGGTTAGGGTGTAAGCTTGAGTAATGGATGACTAATCCTTCACATTGCTTGGTTCCCAACACCATTCCAGTCTGTGCCAACAAACACTGCCTCAGACAGCACCAAGGCACGTCTAGTGCCCAGGCAAATCTAGTAACTATAGCTGAAAAGAGTGCAGGTATAACAAGGTCATTTAGCAGGAATCATAGCAAACTTTTCAAATATAGCCTTGAAGAACTGTAAATTCTTCAGAAACCAGTCAGCAAATTTTGAAGACAAGAGTCTTATTAAGCATCATAAGTGCAACAAGGCTGGCAAATGTAACTTCTATAATACCATTCCTGTGGCAGTTTGCCAGGTCGGGCATGTACTGTGCTTTGAAAAACTACCCAAATGCTGGTGAGGCGCAGCCAGTGTTACTCTATCCTGACCAATATTGACTTGGGGAATTGAAAATGATGGATTGCTCAGATTTGGTTCCATTCCTTCTGAACCATACCTAATAGGGCTTTTAATTAGAAAATTGTTATAAAAACTATGTTAACTCAATATAGGAATTAATCTTTGGAGAGTAGAAAAATTATTTATTGAAGGTAATTCTGGGCATAGCGCCAAAAGTTATCAAGCTACTCCATACCATTTTGGGGAAAGTAACTAGGGATATCATTTTCCCATGTATACAAATTTTGCAAATGCTGCTATCTTGATGACAAAAGAAAAGATAAAAATTACTTTAGTGCTAGAAATCTTTAGGTCCCCCCTCAGAACTCACAGGTGTCACATCGGTGGATGTGACGTTTACATGATAGTAGCATTTGACCTAATTTTATAGAAATATATTCAAAGTATCTTCCTTCATGTTTAGAAATACCAAATACCTCAGACTGCTGTGCTAAAATTGTCTTCCCAGTCTGAGGGGCTCTCTTTCATTGTACATTCAATCAAGATTTCCCCATGTGGAAAGCATTAAACATCACCAAATTATAACGAGATTTTAAAATTCAGGAGCCTCAAATTCTTTTGTATTTTTGGCTGGTTTCTCAAAATTGTATAGATACTGAGAGACTAAAAAAGGAAGAAAATATGTAGAGTATTGACTTAATTGAGAGTAAAATAGGACAGCAAACTTCATCCCCGGGATTGCAGAGAAGAGGGCTCAGAGTGAGCTTTACTCAGTTTTCTATTGCTTTGAAGGAAAGTAACTGGCTAGTTTTGCCTATTGCTCAAGTGCCTAATGGGTCCTTGCAAACCAGGCACTGGTAGCATTGGGTCCTCCTGTGTCAGGAGGGTATGAACCCCTTACCAGCCCCGATCAGGGCCTATCCCACCAGCAGGAAATGGAGCAGATGGGAGCATGGGAGATGTTACTTGTATCTGAAATACAAATGTCTCCTAGTTGAGGGACTGACATTAACTTGCTGATATTCATATACTTACTTAGTCTCTTGTATACTGCAGTGCTAAAAAGCAATCCCATGCATTAATAGCTTGACACGAATGCAAATGGCACATTTCTTTTTACAATATGGTGGTAAAGGATATATGAGAATCCACACTAAATCATTCTCTGAAGTAATGTGATTTTTTGATGTCCTCATTTATATCTAGGACAAGCAAGTTAAAAAAAAAGCTCAATTAAATCAGAACATTGTTGTTTACTTCACTTTGCGTTGGTGTAGATAAGTACAACTGATTTAAGGTGACGAATTAAGTTTGTGCCTTTTATCAAGAGCCTATCTTGTCAGAACCAGCCGTGTAAGACTAATGCTGAAAGCAGCAAATGAGCTGACAAAATAGCAAGAATTTGGAAGAGGTTTTTCAATGGTATCTGGTTCTGTTAAAAAACACTAGTCAAGAGAGGCTGAAATTTGGAATTAGTGCTTTTTATTTAGTGATTCTGGATTCAAACACTTGGATTATGTGTCTTTTGTGGTGTTATAGTTTCAGACTGCCTTAATTAAACTGGTGACTTAGAAGTTTTTAGCTGGCTTCACTGAATGATGATAGTGCTTGCACTGAATTTTTGAGATATGATGTTGTCCTTTTTACTTTCCCTCTGGCTTCATTCAGACATGTAGCCAAAGGCTATATCAAGAACCGGATATTTTACTTTGTCTCTTGATATTAAGTGGATTTACCTCCAAAGCTATAAATCAAAGTGATATAGTTGCCTCACTCATCTTTTCCTATAATGTACAGATTTTGACTAATCACTTAATCGCAGTGGCTGTTTCTTTTTTATTAACTTCAAAGTTTGTTAACTTCAAAGTATATTGCTTGATTGCAATAGCATTGTTGGGAAGGGTTGTTCACAATTATGTGCCTCAGAGAAATGCTGGTGTTTGCTTGTGTCACCTACAATTGGAATGCCTGATGCTTCAAGGAGCTTTATAAAACACATGAGCTTGAACAGTTCTGCCTCAGTCTCGTTATTATCTGGATTTCCTTCCACATTTGTTATTACTAAAAATATTTACTATGTATGTGATCATCTGATTAGCATTCAGGAAATCCTCATGGATTTTTTTATTCTGAAGTTATGACCTGTGCATGATTAGAACAAATGGAAAAGACACAGTTAAATTTGTAACAAGTTGGTCAAGTTTAAAGTTATGAAAAAAAAATACAGAGGTTAAATGTCAGAATTTCCAATGCATAATAATATTTTTCACCCAAAGGAGAATAATTTGTAATTCAAAGCATACAGTTTCAAATATGTGCACTAAATTAGCAAGATGAGCCAAAGGATCTCTCTGAGGTAACTGAGAAAGCTATTTGTATGTATTATGTTTCTGTTGCACAAAGTTCATGTACTGTGAGTCATCAACTGGGAGACTGGAAGGTCTCAAGAAGGTCTCTAAACAGATCTTTCCTTGAAAGGTTGCCTGGGAGAATGAGAGAAACACAAAACCTAATTAAATGTAGTTGATTTTATACTTAAAGCATTGCAGCATTCAGGCAGGCTTTCCTAGATTTTGCTGGATTGAAAACTCGGTTGTCTTTCTTAGAGATATGGTGACATATTCACCACTAAATAATCACTGAGATTCATGTGTGTTTTATACAGCTTGATTTTTGGAAGCAGTCTAAAGTCTCCCACCATAAGGAATATTTTCCCACATCTTAGTCCCTTGTCACTTGCTCCGCAACGAAGTTGGGACGGCCCAGGATGCATGCTATATGTAAGCTTTTATTGATCAAGTAGGCACAGCACTTCAGACCTCACGCTTGTGCATGCACGTACGTGCGCAACTCCTTCCCGGCTGAGTCCATCTTATATACTCTTCATCCTCATCATGGCTGGACTGTGATTCCTGATTCGCTGTTCCACTCAGTTCTTCTTCATTAATGACTTCCACATCTTCACGTCCTTTAAGTTGTTTATTTGCTGCTGTCTGTATCTCTCCAGATGGTTTCAAGGACGTGGTAGCCTGAGAAAGTTTTGGCTCTCAGACCAGCTGAAGGCTGGCTCACCAATTCTTAGTTCCCACATCTCCCGCTTTTTGTTTTTCTACAATGAATGCCGCGTTTACCATCCGCTGCAGGGCCCTTTGCAGACAGGATAGCAAACAGGGCAGTATTGCTAATACAATTAACACCATTCCCACAACAGTCATTCCCATTTTTATCCAAACCATCCTCGATCCTGGAATCACCAACTACCCAGCCAATCATTAAGCCATTTCGATCCATCATGTTCCTGCAGGTGATTCAATCTATCCTTGACGCAGGCCTCCACAGTCCCTCTTACAATTTTCTTCTCTGAATCTTCTGTAATTTATTACTATTCATCTGCAGGTGTAGACATTAGACCTGGACACAAAATTCCAGTGGCACTGACATGAATACCAAATCTAACAGTGTTTTGACCTATGCAACTTTGATTTCTAAAATGTACATGCAACATTTCCTTATTTCTCTTGGTCTTAGCTCCACTAAGAGGCTGTTCATCTGATTGTATAGTGCAGGCCATAGCCTTTTTCAGAGGTACTCTTCCCAGCATATAGTCTCCTGTCTTATAAGTAAGTGGAACATCACGTATTCCTTTTTTTATTTTTTTTTTTGTGATTTATGGCTGTTCACTTGGTTGCTTAAAAGAAGCAACACCTTTTTTCCTACTTATGGACAGTTAACCAAGCAATCTGGTTTGACTCTTGTCAGTTGCTGTCTCCTTTTAACGGTCTCCTAGTTCCCCAGTCTCACCTGCAAATTGTATTAGTGATTATATATCTTTTAGGTTCTCGATAAAAATACTTCACAGTGAGGGACAACAACCTGTAATTTAACTATTTAACTGTATAATAACTGTATAAATTTAGCTATTTTACCATGAATTATATTTGAAGATTAACAGCTATTCAGATTTCATACTTATACAATTTTAACTGTTTGGGAAAAAAAATCAACAACATAATTGTGCAGTTGGTTATGTCAATTGTATTGTTATATCTCTGGCATTTGCTTCCAAAATCATAATGCCATTAAGCAATCAAGTTAATGAAAATATCCATTGCTCGTACCCAAGTTGCTTAATTATACTGTAATTCTTAATTCCTTGCTAATAGAGTCCCTTCCAGCCATTCCATTCTCTTGCCCAAGACTGATGTCAGGTTGACAGTCTCTAATTAGTGCTTCTAATACCATCATAGCATAAATTTTCTTTCATTATCAGGAACTTTCCCCGTGTTCCAAGAAATACTAAGGTGCCACTTCTAGAAAATATCTACAGTAGATGAACACTTAGGCAACATGGTCTCGAACACCATCCATATGTACATGTTTCACTGCTATACTTCCTCTTTTCACCACATATATATATATACATGCTGCTGTTACTGGAATGGTTCAGTGCTTGAGAAACATCCATCTTTCTAAGATACCTATAAAACAGATATCTTATTGCAAATCTGACCCAAGGAAAGGGATGATGAAGCTTGTGGGAATCCATTTTGGAGAAGCCACTATGCACAAGCCACTATGCACTCTTGTTTAGTTAAAGATCTACATCTTATCAATTTATTTTTAATTTATGAGAGTCCCTGAAATAATCCAGAACCATAAGCATTGACGATGAACACTTCCTGTAAATCCTTGTGGAGTACAAAGCTTTTTCCACTCTGAATCACTTGGCTTCAGATTTTCATTCCTATTTTTTCTTGGCTGAAGTATAACTAGATAATACAAATGAGCAAAAAATCTTAAGTACTCAGGAAAATCCTGAGCTACTGCAGCATGGTGCATTTCTTCTCTTTGGCAATAGAGTTTCAGCCACAACCACTACAGATCTGCTGTTCACAGCACAGACTTCCCCTGGTTCCCATGGTATATAAAACTGAGCTTAAGGCCACATTCTTATGCCCTGGGTCTTGCGAATTTGAGCCCAGGAAATCTCAGAGATCAACTACCACCAGTGAAAAATGAGAATTTTATTCCTCTGATACAATGAAGCTGTCTTCAAAACACAGCTTATTCTTCTTGCACTGTGGGAGGAGTGATCTTCCCAGTGTTTTTAAAAGGGAATTATAATAAACTAGATAAAAAGTCTTAGAGAAGAAGTAGCAGATAGATAATAAATTTTTGCTGGAACTGTCACATCTTGCAGGGCCTGAGTTTTCAGTTTTCACTCACATAAGTCCATCAGCTTTATCAAATGGAGTTTCTGGGAGCCCTCACTGGTATAAAAGGACAATTAGGTACATCGTTGTCCAAATCTCTTCCAAACTTTATAACATATAATTATCATAGGGAAAATTGGGACTGATTCATTTAAGAGCAATTGCTACAACAGATTCAATTATGTTTTGCAAGGCAGGACTGGTCTTCCAAAAATCCTAACTTGCCTTCTAACTAACAGCTTAATTCTGATGTCAAGAGTAATAATCAGAAGTACGCTATGTTCATTTATTCAGTGTTACATAGAGTATATTAAAACCAAATAACCCATTTTCATTGTTTGTTTATACTGTCATGCACAATCTCATTTGCTGTTTATCTTACTTTTGCTAGGAATGCCCATATTTATTTGTTGTACCTAGAGACTTTAAGTCATGGCATTGTTGCACTGTGTGCTGTGCAATTACACAGTAAAACCTTTCTTTCACAGATACTACAAACTAAATACATACAAACAGGCAAAATGTTCAGAAGGGAATTAATGGAATGTGGTGTGAGTTGTCCAAAGTCACATGGAAGATTTGAGAGTTTGGAAAGAATTCAGTTTTGCAATTTCCAAGTTTTGTTTTCTGTCTTTTGGATTCATATGCCTCTCAACATTGGTCAAAATTTGGAGAAATATTTTTTTTTTTTTTGCCATAATCCCAGTGGATGTTACTTTGTGTCAAAGACATGCATTTTATAGAGTTTTATTTGCCAAGGAGAGACTGAATTTATTATTTTCTTTCAATTTAATAATATTTATTGGAGAGCAAAGGACTGGCAATGTTGACTAGGACAGAGATTTTTAGAAGTCGCCTATTGAAATTAACCCAGAAGAATCCTGGTTATTCTCTTGGTAGTTACTATTTCGCGTTGCCCTGTAAAACAGTTTTGTTACTTATGTTTACTTGTGACAGCTTCCTTAAGACTTTGAAAGAATGTATTTTGATGAAAGGTAATTTCTGAAGACTATCTTCTAGATTCATAAACAGTGTAACTTGTATCAACCCTTCCTTGTATATACTTCTGATTTTTTTTTCTTTTTCTTTTTTTGTCAAATGCAATATTTTAAAGCTAGACAGACCGATTCTTCTTTCTTTCAGTTATAAAACAGCAGAAGAGCAAGTCACTCAACCTGATGATGGAAGACTTGTAGAAAGGGATCTAATACGCTGATCGTTCCTGTGTGAGATGTTAAAGTAAAATGGACAGATTTTCACTGTCTCCTGTTGACAAGCCATTTTTTACTTGTCATATAGTACCATCCACCCAATATTTTGAATGACAAAACCATGATCTCTGTCTTGCTCCTTTTGCAGTGTACCCAGTGAAGATGTCTTCACATTCCTTTGATTTAAATCGCTCTTTTATGATCATTATACCAAGTCTCCTATCAAATACATCAGAGTTTTAAGCAAATACTGCATCTATTTTCAGTAGATTCACTTTATCTGCTTGTTCCCATAAATGAAAAAACTACAGGCCCTTGTAGAATCAGTCTATATCACTCTATTAATCTCCTGGAAAATCATTATCGAAAGAAATGTAATTTAAGCTTGTATTAGTTATTTTTAACCTGGTATCAGGATCACAACGGTGCTTTTGAATGCCTGCATTAGCAACATGGAACTTGCACTAATTATTTCAGCTAATTTATTGCTAAATCTGAACCACCCATTTTCTTGAGCTAAAATCTAATCTGCCTTATGTATTCCTTTTCTTGGCAGAGGGAAAAATGGAAATATGAAAATAAATTGCTTTCTCTGATGTTGGCGTTGCAGTCATTTTTATACATCGGTCTCTCAAATACCTTAGGAACTAGTCAAACAAAATTCTGTTGTCTTCAGAGTGACTAATGCACATAAAATTAAGTTCAAGTATAATGTTTATAGTATCACGACCACAAATTTCAGAGCTGCTATCGATGGCCAGGAAACCGAGACACGCAGGGAATCACTTATTTTCTTTTCTACAGAGTCCTTGCAGTGCTGTGACTAATTTGGCTTCTCATTTAAACAGTAGAGATCATAAATCAGGAAAATACTTGCATACGGTACTTGCTTCTAGCATATGCTTCAAACCTATTGATTGTTCCACTGGAATGAGAAAGCAGCCTCTGAAGTCAGGCATAGCCTCCGTTCTAATTCTTGTTTACTTGCATAAAGTCATGTTTCCTTAAACACAGGAGGCAACTGCTTTATTTTGGAATCTGCCTTTCTGCTTTATTCTGTGCTGTGCGAGTCGTGTCTATGCTCTCAGTCATGCTTGCAATTCCTTCTGCTGGCTTTCTTCTTCAAGCTGCACTGGTTGCAACTGGTAAGTGAGAACCCCTGTATTTGTGAACAGTATATGCACTACTGACATAGCTAGTTCTTCTCTGCACTGGTCATCCAGTGCTCCAGCCCTATGTATCTCGGCTTGAGCTCCCATCTTGTTTTACTGCAGAATAGGACTGGATTGCTCCAGCTGAGCCAGAAATTGCTCACGGCACCCATTGGCCCCAGTGAAGCTTTGGATCCAAAATCATACCTTCTTTCCCAGCTCCCTTCCAAACCTTCCTTCCATCCTTCCCAGATCTTGTAAGCATTTTTCAGGATAATTTATGTAAATGAAATGTTTGGACTTAATGAGAACTAGATTACATCTGCAGCTTTGAACACACCACTCGCTTTCGCTTACATACCCTTTCTCCTTTGGGGATTATTGAGAGAACTAATTAGCTTTTTTGACCAACTTTGCATAGTAGGTATCATGTAAAACCTACAAATATTTGCAGAACTAGCAATACCAGCGCTATTGATAATAAATAAATAAATAAATAAATAACATAGAGTGCATAAAGTTTACTTGCGGAGGAAAGAAATCTGTGCGCTGTCCCCTGGCCTAGATGAGGGGAAGATATCAGTCCTGGTGGTTGTCCCAACAGTGTATATAATATATATGAAATAGTTTTATTATTCTATAACTAAAATCACACACTAAAATGCACAATCTGTCTTCAGAGAAGAGACTGGAGCTCAGGTCTTCCCTCACTAGTCAGTTCTAATCCTAAAACCTCATTTACAAAGCCATACCCACTGTGTTTCGCAAGTGTTTTTTGAGTCAGTTCTTAAAAATGGAGTAGCTTCACTACCGGGGCTTGCTGCTCTCCTCTGCAGAAACCTACACAGTTTAATAGTGAATGCACGTTCATCGGCGAAGAGCTGCCAGAGAGTCAGGAAAGAATTTAGCTCCTAAAACTAAGCTGCTATAAAATCCGAGTGTCATCACAGATTTCATTTGCTGCTGTGCTCAGAAGACTTTTTTTTGAGCAAAAGTTCTCACACTGCTTAAGTCTGGAAAAGGTTTCACAGTGTCATCTGCTTAGAGGTACTGTCATGTAACTTAGATTTTGGTACACAAATAGTGGATTTTTTTTTTTTGACCTGAAGTTGCAGGCTCTAAAATTGCAACATAGAAGTATCAGTTCAACCAGACCTAATATTTCTACATGATACTGCCTTGTACAGAGTATAAATACATCTTGGATGACATAGTATTCAGGATGACAGCACTTTTGGTCCGCTTGTTGTCCTACCCTGAAAAATAGTTGCACAACAACCTAAGGAGCACATCTCCAGTGATGTGAGCAGAGCAAGGAATTAAAGGTTAATTGCCGCTGGAAAGGATAGTCACTCTCTGGCAGCAGCAGTGCTGTGTCTATAGGTAGGACAGATATATGGTATGGTAGGTCATGTCCAAGGCCAAGGGTTGGAGTTTAGAACAGCAGGTACCTAAGAATTATAGTTATGACTGAATGCTGTGGGACATAAAGATGCTGAAGCAAGACAGTTGCCAGCATCTTTTTTTTGCTCTGCTCTTGAAGGCCAGCAATAAACCAAGCTCCTAATCCTGTTCAGTTTTGAACCTTGACGCTACTTTAGCCACAATCCAGCAATCAGTGCCAGCACAACTGCTAACTGTAAATTGCACTAATTGTAATTGAATTGTAATTCAATTGCAATTGTAATTCAGTGTATGAATATGGACAACAGAATGGTAAAGGTAGGACAAATGGTGTTACATTATAATGAGATGAAGCCTTGATATAGTAATAGGAAAACATGGAATGAAATCCTTCATTATTTATTCAATACTGAATCGATAAATAGTGGGGATCCTGGTTCAACTATCTATTTCACTAGTTATTTTTTTTTTTAAAAAAAGGAAAAAATCCCATTTTTGTAATAAGGTTATATCCTTTGTTAAATGGTTTCTTCCTATCTTTCTTTCTTTCTTTCTATTTTGTAAAATGTGCATGAAAACAATAGGAAATAACATGCAATAAATAGTAATTTCTCAAGAACAAAATAATAAATAATAATTTGTAATTCTTTGGCATTTGTTCAAACCTAAGTGTGTCCTCCTCATTCTGTCTACCATGTACTGCAGATTTTTCAGGGTTTAAATTCACTGCTGACATAATAAAATTGGAAGAATATATCTGGCTCAAAGCAACTTTAATTCTGAAAGTTCAGCTCTCTCTTTTATTGGAACTGATTATGCTATAAAGAGAAGCTGCCACTTAACAGACAGCCCATGTTGAAATTCATAAGAACAAATACCATGACAGTTGAAATGACTATAATGGAATAAGGTAGATGATAGGTCAGGGCCGAAACGTATTTTATTGCATAGGAAGAAGAAAGGAGAAAAGCTAAAATGTGAAAATATTAAGTATTTTCTTTACAAAAATATCCTCAGCAACTCTTATTTCCAGCTGATTGAATATTAAAGTATAAATATTTTCAAACCTTTTAGCTTTACAGAAAAGTGATTCAGTTAGTTGATTGATGTCAGAAGATATTTAATCAACAAAATACAGAGTACAGGCAGCTAGAAATTCACATTTCTTTTACAGTTTATAATTCATTTTATTTAGCTTTTTTTTTGGCCAGCCTGCCGATAGGGGATTTCCCACACACCAGACAATACAGCTGGTGAATAGCATCCCTTGTAATGTTTCTCACTCTCTCCAGCTCCAGTAGCTTATGAAATCTAGGCCAGACTTGAAATAGCATCTCTAATTGTGCCTAAATCAAAAGAAAATCTGTAAAAGTTTTGTTTTTATTTTTATACTCCAGTTATGGTGTGTGCATGTAGTTATGAAAAAAAAATTAATTGACTCCAAATATAAGCACAACACTTGCTGTTGTATGAGTGAAGTCTCATTTTTTTATTGCAAATGCCTACATAGCACAAGTTTTCAGGTGGAATAATACAAATAAAATAGCTCATTTAGGAAGCTAGTATCAGCTGTGAAGCTGCATATTGTTTTTGTGTTGGGGAAAAGTAGTTAGCCTGGACATGGCACATTAATGACTATGTGTTAATGCCTTTGCAATATTAAACAAAATAATGAGCTTTGAGTTGATCATGGCCTCTCGGGAACAAAATCTTGGGATTATGATAAGAGAATTTCACGACAGTGTCTGTTCAGTGTTCTGTATCAATCAAAAAAGCAAATCAAACACTATGAATTTTTAGTAGCATAGCCATGAAATTGCAATGCATGGTTTGTCTGCATGTCTGTCCCCTGCAAGGGGAGGAAGAAAGAGCAAAATAAGGATGAGCTTCCTATGGGAAATGAGTAAATAAATACAACAGGGATACTGGTCTGTAAAGTACGAGCAGTATGGAAATGGCATATAAGCATGTATCACCTGTGGACTGAACAAAAAGTAGGGCCATCAAAAGAAACTTACAGGAATCAGATTCAAAGCAAACAAAAAAAGGTGCCACAGGTATCTGCTGTGCTGTGGAGTCCATGTTACAGGTTATCTGGTCAAGTTCATGGATGGGAAATCTATTAAGTGTTACTATGAATATAAACCAGTGTTGGTGCTGAAAATTTCTGGGCAGTGGAAATGCATGATGCAGAGGTATGGTAGGGGCTCCTGAGGAACCCGCTCTTGGCCTCTGCCAGAGTCACTCCTGGACTTGGTCTGAATTAGCTACTCACACTGCACATTGACTCACGGAAATACCTAGTAGTAGTAATACTCTACCTAAGCATCTTTTGTTATCAAATCCAAGGAGTTATTCTGTGATTTTTTTTAAAAAAGCAATTAGAGAACTCTACAGAGGTAGATGACAGGCCCAAATATAGGATAGTTGCCTAGGAATGTATTAATGGAAAGTTAATTGCCTGCTCTTCCAGAGGGGGAAAATGCATGGAAATGCTGAAGGCTGCACTGGGCTCTGCAGTTATCCTTTCAGAGATTTCGGTTATGTAGACATATGCTCCAACTACCTGAACTATTTAAAAGGTTTCATAAGCTTGTGGCAGATGGTGAGTTAGGAAGAAATGTTCTTATTTATTTTTGTGCGCCGGTAGGCTCATATGTAGCTCCTGTCAAGTAACACCGTGACTCATAAAAAATAATGACTATAACCTGTGAACAGCCTTTCTGAAGCAAGTGCGTACTATCATGTGAAATTTGCAGATCTCTAAGGTACGTAGGGTTTTATCCTATGTCTCATAGAACTACATGCATAGCTTTACTTTGACATTTACAGGGAAAAGGGCCTACAACCCTTTTGTGCAACATCCCTGCATGCACAACAAAAGGCTTTTCCCCAGAAAGATGGTGTAGGCAGAACTATTTTTCTATTTGTGTTTGTTGGTACTGCCCTATAATAAGTTAATGGCCTTAGGGTTGGCTATGGGCCACCTCAGGGCTGAGTAATGGCCGCGCTTCTGTGGGGCCGCCGGGCCCCTCGCGCCGCGCTCTGTGTTCGCTGCTGGCTCCTCTTGTTGTGCGTTCTGGGAGAAAGAGTGAGCCAGGGGGACTAGTGATCCCGCAAAAAACCCTTCCTGTAGTACGGTGCAGGGGATGAGGTAAACAGGCCACATGGGAAGAGGTCTCTTTTGCCGTAAACATATGGCGAAGCCTCTGCAGAAAGCAGGGCTAGGATCTGAAGGCAGCAGGGGAGCAGGGTGGTGGGTCTGCCACCTGACTTCTGCTAACGCTGAGTGAGGAGGATGCATCGGTTTTAGGCTGTGTTTTGGGGAGAATGTAGTTGCTTCAGTATTTTCCACTAAATTAGCCAAGTAAGTCATACCTGTTAGACTGTGTGTTAATATCTGCCAGAGGGGAAGTTTTATGAATGGATATGCAGATGTGCATAAAGCAGAAGAGTCAGTGCAGGGTTTTGTTTTCCAGAGAACTGCATAGAAAAGGGAAAACACACATTTAAAATATTGTGAAATCTCAATTTAAATACACAAGACAGACACATAGTTGCTATTACTTTGGGAAGGCAGAATTTCACTACATTTTGAAAACAAAATCATTTGTGAACTTTTTATAAAATTGTTTTCTTTAGAACAGCATAATGGACACCTTCTCACATCATGAGACCAGTGATTGTAAAACCAGCCTACAGCTTTTGGATGAGTAAAATGGCTGTTGTGAGTATTGGAATATGTAAGTAGATTTTGATATAAACTTCATCTGTCATTTTATTCTAAAATACAGAAGGACTTGTCTGCCAATTACATTTTCATGACAGGTAAATTTCTTAGAAAGTAAAAGCAAACCTACAGATGTTTTGGATGGAATTATTATGTCTTCTATGTCAAAGTACATATGCATACAATACTCCAGGACCAAGTGGTTTGATAGATTTGCATCTTTGAATTTTAGAATATTTTTATCTGTGTACCCAAATTATGCACAACATACAAATTAAAATGACCAAAAGAGAAGGTCATTCAAAAGCAAAAGGTAAGCTTGGAAAGTGATAGAACTGAAAATACAGACTCTGACCTGATTGTTCTAAAAAATTGTGCTTGGTGGGGTGGGAAAAGAAAATAATGTGAGTTTATACGAGGTATAAATTACACTGTATGGAGTTATGGTTCACTGAGTGAGCCATTCTTTTTATTCCCTCATTATTTTTGCTGATACAAGCAGTACATAAATCAAGAATGACCTAAAAAGAACGGTCAAGCATTCCTTTAGGGTCTGCTTTTCATATACCTAAAGAGAAAAATGAAAGGAAAGCAGGGCAGAAATAGAAGACGGGTGTTACAAGTAATTGTTGTCCTTCATAAGAATATGTTTATATTATATGGCAGGTGCTCTGGTTCTACACACCAGGCACAGCTCCAGGTTATTAGAGGAGATTATCTAGCTATTTATCAATACTTGGAGTATTGATACTCCACAGAATGCAAATAAATATACTTGTCATGGTCCATTATTTTTATGTGTAAAATAATCTCTAGCTTTTTCTGTTATTTATTTATTTATTTATTTATTGTTGTTGTTGCTGTTATTTTTTGTTCTCTTTTCTCTCTTTTGCTGCTTCATCAGTTTCTACCTTCTATTTTCTGTCTTTTATTATCTGTTTTGTCTGCCTAATGTCTCTCATTTCTTTCTGCCCAGCATATAGGGTTGACTTATGTGCAGCATTTACACTCCTCTATTTTCAGCTGGATAATCATTGCTGTTGCTCATGCTACATCTGAAGTCCCTTTCATTAGCAGGTTATTGGAGGAACCGCTCTCCTTTGTAATGTCCTAAACCAAACTTTTCTTCTACTCCTGAAACGTTTTCGTACTTGCTTCTGCCCCTTCTAATAGAAGAACCTTATATAACTGCAACTAATGCCAGACCTTCTGTATTATATGTGGACTTTGGAATGGGTTTTATTTGAAATATATGTATTTTTATTAAGAGATACTGAAGGAGAGTAATTTGAATGGTATTGTATGTTTCCTTGGAAGATATGTGATTGGTTGGCCTAAGGAGTAACATAAAGCAAAAATGGGAGAAATACACTAAAGCAGTAGACTGAAGGGGAGGGGACAGAAGGCAAGGCAGAAGAATAACTAAGGAATAGTTAGTAACATCTTTTGCCTAAGGAGAAAAAGGAAGAAGGAGTAACCTTCCCTACCATTTTGGATGTACCACACCTAGGTGCCCAACCTGATGCCCTGTAATTGAGCTGATGCCCAAATACTTAAAGCCAACAGCTCCTTTACAGCAAATCCCTCTGAGGTGTTTGAATTTGAGTGACCAAAATATGAGATTAAAAAAAAAAGTCATTTGTCTTTGCTTTGAATTTAAGGAAAACAGTGTAACAGTACTTGAAAGCCTGAACAATATTAGCCGTTCATTTCTTTTTTCACTTACTTAATCCATGATAGAACAGGTCCATTAAGAAATGAATATATTCCATATATTGATGTTGTGTCTTGCGGTTTCCAATCAACCCATACTCATACAGTTCTGCATTAAATGTGTCTACATTCTTGTGTTTTGTGTAAATGAACTTTAGTATTGTAGACTTATCATAAGTAGAACCATAAGTGATGAAGTTACTGAAGAATGATTTCTCATTTATTCCCTCTGCAATATGTCTCTCTACCAGCTGCAGTAATCCAGAGCTGTACTCAGTATGCTCCTGCCTTTGTGTATGTATTTATTCACTTAGCAAAAAGACAGCAGGTGTAGTGACTTGGGCAGAATTAGAGATGTGCTTGTAACTTATACCTGGCATATAGGCACCGAGAGATCAGATTAAAGTTTTAATAAATATAATGTAAATGTATTGTCAAAAGTTTAATTTTTCAATGATAGCTTATTACATAAGAAAAAAAAACAGTTAAATGATTAACATTGCTGCAAAAAATGCTAAAGCTATTTTCTTTTTTGTTATGATTCTCATATTTATTTAATTCTTTTTTTATGGAGGAAGGAACATTCACCATTGATTTGTGCATTCTCATATGCTGGGATGCTTCTTTGTTTTGTTACAAGTGAAAAAACTCTCAAAAATAGTAGGACATCATATTAATTTGTGGCACAGTATGCATAGCATCTGCACCTACCCACTATCTGTTTCTCTTAGAGAAATCAAGCATGTAGACAACCTTACTTGAAGGATTTCTGAGACACATATTACCTAAGATGGGATGCTTGGTGTATGGCTGAGTTAACACATGTGCTGCTGTTTTTCTCTCCTTTGTTTTACAATTTTGCTAGTATGATTTGAAAGAATGAAGAAATCGATGTATGTTTTCTTGCATCATTTTTGAAGAGCCTAATAAGGTGTTGGTTAGTGTAAAGTGTACTTTACCATATGAGAACTACAGTAATAATACTTAGCTACAAAATATGGAAATTGCTCATCAATAATAGCTGTGAGTGAGTTATTAAGCCAAGCTTTAGGGCTTGTTTTTTTTTTTTCAATTTTTGGGCCAATTTTTAAATAGACAACAGATTAAATAATAATGGTTCAGTAGGTATGATGTCCCTGTAGCACAGGGAATCCCCAGGCTGCTTAATGATTTTTAGTTTATTCCTCTCTACACTGCTTTTATGGCACGGTACAAAAGGTACCTCACTGCTGAGATGGCTTTCAAGACGCTGCTCACCATAATTTAGACTGCTGTGAAATTGCCCAAGGTTTAGTGGGGACAAAAGCAGGATCAACCTATTTGGGATTGGGAGTGAATATGGATACTTCCCTTTTGCTTAGCCGTGTTCATCGTTCGTGGTGTGAGCCCTGTATGTCTATATCAACTACATACAGACATAATCCCATGTTATTTCACTGATGCTACAGCAAAGGCTAATTTAGTCCAGAGAGTATATGGAAGAAAGAACTAGAGAGGTCAGAATAAGAGGTAATTCATAGTGATTTTGTTTCCTTTTAGAATAAGGTCTGAATTTGCTCCATCATCTTCAATGCAATTAGAGTGCAATATAAAAAATAAATAAAGAAATCATACATAATGTGATACAAATATTGCCGAGACGATCCCCAAGGCGCCAGAGACAAGACACGGAGCCAATGTGGGCTATGTCGTCATTAGTTATTCCACAAACTGAGCGAACCCATTGGAGCTCCCCTACCAGTCTCTGCACATCGGCAAGCGTGCTTATACACGTCGCAAAATTAAGCTTCCGAACTGGTTGCAAGGCTCGAGCTACAAACATTTGACAAACGGTGGGCGAATTCTTTATGCCCTGAGGCAACACTACCCATTCAAATTGCTCCACGGGCTCCTACCTATTAATACTTGGAATAGAGAATGCAAACTTCCCACAATCCTGCGGGTGGAGAGGAATGGTAAAGAAACAGTCCTTCAGGTCAACAGCCAACACTTGCCATGCTGTCGGTAATATTGTAGCTGCAGGTAGACTAGGTTGAAGGGCCCCCATATCTTCCATGATAGCATTTATGGCTCGTAAATCGTGCAACAACCTCCACTTTTCTGACTTCTTAGGGATAATGAACACCGGAGTATTATAGGGACTGGTTGAAGGCCGAATATGTCCCGCAGCTAGCTGTTCTGCAACCAAACACCTTAATTTCTCCAGTCTGTCCTTCGGAAGCGGCCACTGGTCCACCCAGATGGGAATGGATGTTTTCCACATCAACGGTACGACAGGCCTTTCAGCAGTGGCCACCATTACAAATTTGTCTCGAGACGTGCACACGCTCAGCGCATCCCGTCCCAGCAATGAAACTGGAACCTTCACGATATACGGCCCTAGCGACACCATGCTACCATCTGAGAAGCGCAGCTGGACAGCCCTCTGGCTTATTTTTGGCCTAGCATTTCACCCTACCTCTGTTATGGCCACAGCAGCCTCTTCCAGGGGCCATGCCCTAGGCCATGCGACATCCGCTACAATGGTAACATCCGTCCCAGTGTCCTCCAGCATAACCACCAACCTAGAGTCCCGTGCTTCATTGACCATCATTACCCATTTCCGCGGCTGGGTCCTAGAAATATCCAAAGCCAAAGCGACTAGAGGATTTCTCAAAGACCCAAAAGCAGCCCCCCCCCGTTATTTCTTTCCGAGGACTGGAACACGAGACTCAAAGGGTATAAGTTGAGCTATCTTTTCCCCACGTGGGATGAAAATGGGTGGCGACATCGTATAAACCATAATTTTGATCACACCAGTGTAATCAGACCCGGGACCACCATAATTCCCTGTTTGGAGGCCGAAGAATGCCCAATAAGGAGTGCACTAAGACCTCCACCCAGGGGACCCTGGAGGTCCGAGTCCAGGACCACAACCTTTGCATCAGTCAAGTAGCAGTCTACGCCTGTTTCCATGTCCACCCCAGTGCTTCTGCGGATGGCCACCGAGCAGCCGTCCTAGTACCCTGACCTTGTGTCATCGTGTGGGGGCGCTGCGTGCTCGATGGAGGGTTTCCCAACCTCCATCGACGGCATTCAGAAGTGTCATGGTTATCTTTACAGCAGGTGGAACACCACTTGCCCCTATCTTTACGCTCCTTCCGGAAATGTCCTGCTTTACTACACTTAAAGCAACGTTTATTCTTCTTACTAGATTGAACAGCTTCCCCAACAGCCACCGCCATCACCTGTGCCGCTCCCCTGCCCACGACCCTGTCCACCGCATCCGTCATTTCTGCAATGCTTGCGCCACGCGGGATGGATACTAAAGCCTTACGACACTTTTCATTAGCATTATCATAAGCAAGGGTTCCGAGCAATTTCTCCTTAGTAGCTGGATCCAAATCTGCTGCCTCCTCAAGGGCCATGTAGAGCCGATCTATAAATGCAGCATATGGCTCCCCAGGCTTTTGCAGACCCGCGTAAATGCCCATGCCACCCCGTCCGTTGGTAAAGCTAGCAGCGCCTGATGTGCCTGCTCCTGGCTAGCTGCCAGTACCTCATGGGCACATTGTGCTTGCATATCCACATTTGCAAAACGACCTTCACCCAAAAGCATTTGATCTGTGACCCCAAACAGCGGATTCCCCTGATTCCAGGGCGTGGCCGCCACCCAGTTGCAATTCTGTGACCAGGTGGAAAGGAAGTGCAACCGCTGTGGTGGTGACAGCATCACATTTGCCAGCTGGCGGGTATCTGCAGGAATCAACATATTAGTTGAGAAAACATGCTGGAGAAGCGGCTGTGTATACGGCGCCTGAAAGCCATTCGATTGGATGGCGCCCCGAAGCTCCCTAAGCACCTTCCAATTCAAGGGCTGCCAGTGCGGCCCATTGGTCCCCACTATCACTGGATGGGCTGACAGGGGAAGCGTAACTCTGTCTAACACCGCTTCCTTAATTATCGCCTTCCAACGCACTCCCCTCGAAGCATCTCCATCCCCCACAGCGCCCCTCCCCGTGTCCAGTGGTGGCGAAGTGGCCGCCACCACACGTCCACGTGGGGGCATCGGAAGAGCGAGGCTTTGATCCGAGGCTCTTTACGGAGCTGGCGCAGCTCAGACTGCAACTGTTCCAAGCGCTGTGACAGGTCAACCAAATCCTCCTTCTCAAGCTGTCCCTTGCTGCGAGCTATATCTTCTAGCATTTGCACACTGTGAGTCCGCTGGGCATTACGCAACACCCACTTGTACAGTTTAGTCTCAAAGTCGTCTCCCGACGCAGAAGCCCACTCGCCACCAGAATCACCCGCCAGCATCTCAGGGATCTGCACACCTGTCTGCGTTGGGTCCACAGACTCCGGGAGCAGTGGATACTGCGCCGCCTCAGCTGGGCTGGGGTGAGCCAGGACGTCAGTTGGTTGTGGCACCAGCAAAAAGGGGTTGTGACCCATGGGAGCAAAAGTCACTGCAGTTTGAGGACGGACCATCGGCTCTGGCTGCCGTGCACCTTCTGAGCCGCTCGCCATTGCAACCGGTGGTGCCGACGGAGGCGGGGAGTACTCCGCTAGCGCAGGAGGGGCAGGGGGCACAGCAAATGGTGAAAATATCACGGGTGCGGTGGCCACATATGCTGCCCGTGCCACACATCTCTCTGCCTTTAAGTCCTCCAGCACCCTAGACACTAACTTCCAGGTTGTTGGCAGTTTGCTGGCCCCCTTTTCGCCCTGCATGAGAGCGTCCCATAAGTCTTTCCCAATCTTCTCCCAAGTGTCCTCCTTGAAAACTCATCAAAGCTCCCGAAATGCCCCCTGTCCTTAGCCCAGAGTAATAGCTGTTTTAACGCAGCTTCCTCGTACATGATCCCTTTCTTAGAAAGGATATGTTGGAGGACTTTCACCACTACCGTCTCCGCCAATGATGCCCCCATCTCCCCCTCTGGCCGCCTAGAGTGCCCTTTTACTCCCTTTTACTCCAGGATTTCCTTTGCCAGCAGACCAGGGCTTACCGCATCTTCACTTGGTGGTGCGCACGTTCGCGCCGGAGCAGCGCGTACGACCGGCTTCCCTCAAATTCCTCACGACTGCGTCAAGTCAGGCTTCTACGGTCGAGACCCTCTTCAGGGTGGCGTCTTCTTCCGTGTAGTCTTTCGGGTCCCTGTTCGGGTGCCACCTGCTGAGACGACCCTCGAGGGGCCGGAGACAAGATACGCAGCCAATGTGGTTGAACAGCAAGTCTCACTTTATTGCCCAAATAGTGCGTAATTATCTAGTAGCATTATCTAGTAGCAGCTGCATACTAGCCGTATGGCTTGCAACTATTACCGTTTGAATATTAAAGTGTATCCAACTGGTTGCTCAGCAGTCCCATTGCTCTTTCATTAAGGATGAATAGTCCCTTTATTTATTCATTGAGGTCTTATCCCTTAGTCAGCAATCTCAGTTTGCTCCTTCGTCGAGGTCTGGTTCACTCACAACATGGCCACCAGCCTTTAGAAACCCCACAAAATATGAAATGTGCATGGCCCTCAGTTAAAAGCAAAATAGCTAATAGTGTATCTGAAAGACTGCATTTTTCAGTTGCCCAACTGTAATAGGTTATGAGGGAGGGAGAGAAGAAGCTTCTAATTGTATAACTATGTTGTATGCTACACTAATAAGTCAAAGTATTTCTAGAGAGCAGTTCAATACTAATACCATTTGCCTACAGACAAAAATGAAACAGGATAAGAAAATCAATTGCAACATTGATTTTTCACCTTAGGATGCTGGAAAGAAGGGATTGGGAACGAGATCATCATTTAAAGGACCATACGATTCCACTTGTTTCTGAAGAGCATGCATGTTTTTTGGATGACTTGTACCCTCTTTCCCTAGCTCAGCGCTGATGGATTTGGATTCCTACTTCTGTAGAGAACCACTGTAGGCAAACACATTTTAACATGTGCTGTGCTATATTCTGTAGCCTAAGTACTTAATCCTTGGTGAGAACATATATTCACTGTAGTGATGGAGTGTTTGATGCAGGAGACGGGAGTTAGTGACTTCGGAGTTCCAATCCTGGTTCTCTCAGGGATGAAGGTTTTAGTTCTGTAGTAAATAAAGTCTCCATGCAAAAGTGTTGAATTAGGAAAATCTTATTAGCTATCTCAAGCCTAAGTGATGTCTGTATGGTGTGGAAAGAAGATTTTAATCAGAAATGGAACCAAAAAAAGAAGGTACATTGGAATATTGTACTAGAAGGCAAACAAATCTAGAAGAAAAGCATCAGTTATCCTGTAACTCCTATTCCTAAATTTCTCAATCTTTTTCTTAGCTCAAAAGCATAAAACAAGGTATGGAGGGAGTGAGTTGGACTTGGTGTTAAAATTAACATCAAAGATACATCTTATATTTCACAATAAATGGAAGACTTTTTCTGCAACACAGTTCTTCCGTTGGAATTTAAATGTACACTTAATGCAATATCACAAATGAACTTCCTTTCTTCTTTCCTATTCCTTCTCTATGCTCTCATTGCACTACCCAGGAGACCTGCCTGCATGTTAGAGCCTGTGCTTCTGTATCTGGGTTAAAGAAACATGGCTAAGAAATAATCAAACTAATAACAAAATGTATAGACTCAGCTTTAGTATTTTCTTCCTAATATCTTTATTAGAACTGAAAAAATCTTGCTATCATACTATCTGATCAGCATATTGATAATAAACATTGGAGCTTTCTGCAAATTCTGGCAATTTGCGAAGCAAAATCTTTGACTGGAAATAATTTGGTATTTCTTCTGTGCAAACAGCATATATTAGGGTACTTTTATTGGTTGCAGATGAAAGAATTGGCAGTATTATGAATGTATTGCTTACTTGCCCTACTGCCTTACTTGCCTAATGTCACATAATGTGATATTTTGAGACATTATTTCTTTACACTGAACAAATGCAATTTCAGTTCTGCATGCTCTGTCCTAAAAGAAATATATTATAAAAAAATACTAAAAACCTGTAAGTATAGACATTAATAGCTATATACTAGAGTCACAGAAATTCCACATATTTTAATAATCTCATTTCATTCCATGTGAATAATGTGAAAAAAAGATCAGTCTCTTTAAAAGCAGAGAGAAATATATTTATAGTATTTTTCTAATGAGCTACTTCTTTGTTTTCTCTAATAGACATGGAGTTTAGTATTAATGTCTGTCTTAATGATAATAAATGTACAGCATCAACAAAGAGCCTTGTCTTGGCAGAACCCTATGTGACTTTCTCACATACAGCAGCTATTCTTTGGAATTGGCACTTCAGAAGCTGCAGTGTTGGTGTGCAGGAATGGTGCATGTTACACATAAAAGAGAATATGATTTATATTGCAGCAACAATCTGTGGAGGATGAAAATAAGAGATATTGCACAGCTGTAAAGTTTCAAACAATTCTCTTAATACAGGAGCATGTGCTACACTGGGCAGTACTCCTGAAAGGGAAACAAGCACCTGTCCCTGCTGATAAATTCAGGCTTGGACTACAATCAATGCAAAATAGCAGAGAGGTTACAGGTAGCAAATGATGTGAATTATGTGAAATGAGCTAGGAACAGCCCTGATGTTCCCATAGGTAGGAGGACTTAAATCTGATTTGTGTAATGTGTCAATGCAGTGCTAGTGTGCCTAGAGAACGTTTCTCAGCATGAGACAGCAGCCAAACAGCTTTGCAAGAACAGTGTATCTTAGCAGGAGGCGTTTTTTTATGAGAATAAATGCAAGAGATTATGCTGCAGTTTACTCTGGTAGATATGTGACCTACCCTGTGGAAGTATAGCTGTGACTGGTGGCCATTGGGCAGGTTTTCAGGGTAAAAAACAAGCAAACAAATGAACAAAAGTTCTTAAAGGAGCCTGCTCATCCTTGTCTAATGACAGCTGAAAGATCAATATTTTACTGTTATCAGCTGGAGCTCTTTATGCCTGAGCTGGTGCAGATGTTAAATAATACCTAAAAGACTGCAGCATGCCAGAGAGAAATTTGTGATACAGGGGAACACCTAATTCATTTACATCTGTCTAATCTTCCTTGCACCCAGATAGGACAGTGCTTCTTAACTGTATTCAAAACTGTAGATGCTGCCTACATCTCTTTCCTGCCTTCGTTCCCTCCTTCTGTTTCGGGAATTATGTGAGCACTCACTCACATGAGTGTGCAGGTTACAGCTCTCAACAGTACTAATAGTCTTGAAATGCCTGCCCTGACCCTGTCTTAGTCCCACCCAGTGAAGGGACCAGGAGGTCCTGGGGCTCACACCTTGCTCACCAATCCTGCCTTGCTGCCATGCGAATGCACTGCTGGGCAGGATCTGCAGTTACAAATGTCGGCCTTGTAAAAAGACGCCTGAGCGTGTGGTTATAGCAGCCTTTGTTTGACCAGGAGAAAATGAGGACAATGCACAATCCTTTATAGAAAGAATAGAGAATAAGTTCCTTGATTTTTCTTGTGAACTATATATTGTAAGGAAGATACTTTTGGAGACTAATTTTCTTCCTGAAAATGTAATCCCATTTAATCCTAGGTTTTTAAGCTCTTGTAGTCCATGTGTTCAACTGTATTATAGTGCTTGGGATTTCTGAACACCTGATTTATCCTGCATTCAAGAAGAGCCCTAGGAATCATAGACATTGAACAAATATTTAACAACCTGTATCTTAACTGAATTTATTTCCTTCTATTGTATCTTTTAATGCCCTATCCAAATTTGTGTGAATTATTGCAAGGTGTGTAATGGCCAACAAAGATGTTTGCATATCTATTGCATTGCCTGTATTTTCTCCTTTCCTTTGGGATATCTGGAAATGGAAAGTTTTCCCTATGAAACATGTTGTCTGTCTTTTTGTTTCTGATTTATTTTCTAAAGGATTTTGGCAAATAAAAATTGATGTGACAGCAAGAGCTTCACTGCTTTGAGCAGAATGGTTGGCTAACTCATTCAAAAAGTAGTGCGTATGAAATCAATTCAGTGATATTGCAGAAGGAAAAAAAAGGCAGCTGCTTAGGAATCCAAGTGAATTCGTAGTCACGGATGAAAGCAGCTCTAAATGCCAAAGCAAGCTGCATGTCCTAAAATTTTTCTCTTCTACTCAGTGTAGATCACCACTCATTTAATCTTTCATTTTAGCTACTCTGAGGCTGCTAACATTTCTATTTGCAATATAGCATTTAAAATCTACAGATTATAATTTGCTACTTTTAAAAGGGCAAAATAAATATATATCAGTGACTTTAGATACTGTGCAGTAGTGTACTTCTGACAGTTTCTAGAACAGGAGACCTATTTTCTGATTTCCTGAGAATGATGCCATGAGCCCATATCTACCAACATCCCCTCCACGGGTATATTCATTTCCTAGGCAGAGAAGGGATAAAAGAGCTGGAATCTGCTTTCCCTTTTTTTTATCAGCACCACAGAATGGTGCGTGCACATGTGACAAAGAGGCAAGCAAACAACTTCATACAGTTTGAAACTGCTTCTGTTGGACCTAACCCTGTCTGAATAAGTGTAACTATGTCCATACTGAATGTTTTTGCTGAAGGCTTTCTCCTAGGGAGAATATTTGTCTATCCTAAATATTTTAACATTTTTACATATGATTTCTAGTAATCAACCTTCCTTTTCTTAGCGGCTTAACTAAGGAATGAGGAAAAAATTCCATATCACTAGTCTGCTGCCAGAAGCTGATCTCTCTGCTAAGTAAACCTCATACCTAGTGTAGAGACAGTTTGGACTCTGGAAGATTTTTTTCCAGGGATACTATATTCATATGTTTCTGGATTTATTGCAGTATTTGGGGCTGCTATATGCCAGAACTCTTGCTATATCTTCTATAATCAAAAAATCTTGGCAGCTTGGAAAACCTCTTGCCCTTTCTCTTACAGAGGACATATATGTTTCTAAGATATGATTTGAATGTTGCCAGCTATATCTGTGTTAGCAAGTACTGTTGTGAAAAGGAGTAAATCTGTAGAGTGAAGCAGCTGATACTATGGACTAGATATGCTTGCTGTCTGGCAGGGGATTTATTCATACTAGCTCTCTCCTGGTCCTGAGGAATGAATGCACCTTGGTTTATTTTCCCATTTAGACATATATTTTAAAGTTTAAACCCAGGGGGATCAGAATGTCAGAAAAGATCCATATTTAATTTGGTAAACCATGCATTCTGTAATTTGTTTATGAAAACTATATTCAGACATACTAGAATTTTTTTCTAAACATGCAAGCAGGTATTTTAGAATAGTTTTGCATCATCACATTTAGATGTTTCCTATTATTAGACCTACCTTCTTATCCTGCAAAGAAGTAAAACAATCTTCATGCTTTAATGACTAAACTTCAAATAAATGAGATATATGTTTTCGAGAAAATAACATGGTAACTTAATCTGTTAGAACTAGAATCACCGTGTAGGCTCTTTCCTTTCAACCCTCAAAATATGCTTCTTCCAGGTTGTCTGTAATGCTTCTCTTGATGTAAAACCAATTTAGTTACCCAAGATTCTTGTAGGAGGGCTGAATTCATATTTTATCCTGAATTTTTCCTGTCTGTATTTAATGCTCAGTTTTCTTAGTGATTACAGATAGTGCAGGTAATACCGGGCTACAATAGGAAATGTCTATTCTTGTTCTCTCTATTAACTTAGCGTAGCTATCTCCCTGCCTTTTTTTACTCCTGCTAACTTTTTACCATACAGATATTGAACTCATTTAGATTGAATTAACAGTTCCTGTGATTTGATTTTTATTTTGCTCAACATGAAGCTGCATTTGTTGTCACTTTATAGATTTCAGACGATTCTTCTGAAAATAAGGAAATGACACAATTCTCTGCAGTGGTGATGCCTGCCAAGGAAATTGTTTCACAAACCACTCTTGGTGAATGTAACACTATTTACCACACAGGATTCTAAAGGACCTTAACCTGTTTTTTTTCAGTAGATGTGATGTCCGAGGAGTAAGCACTAATTTTGCAGATTAAGATAGTCTTCAGTGCAAAAATTAATTGCTGTGTATAGCACTCAAGAAATTAGAATGAACATGGATCTTCAGCCAACTGTGTGTGCTGCCAGTTCACTTCTTATGGGAATAACAATTGTCCCTAGGCATTGAGAAAACAATACCTTAAGAAGTATGTCCTAATCCAGGATTTATATGGCATTAATGTATTTCATTTTAGAAATTCAGTCTCTGCTGATGCTGATTTCACACTGAGAATGCTGTTTTTCCACAGTTCCAGTGTTTCTTCAGTCACTAGAGAAGTTTATGACTACATAAAAGGTGAACTTCTTTTTTCCCCTCTCATGGCATAAGCGTATTTTTTTTTGACAAAGTCCATCTTTGCTATTAAGATAGTACTATACATCCTCTGCCAGTCCTGTCCCATCTTATGATCTTGTTACTGCTTTGCTACTTAAAATGGTTCTTGCCTGCATTGTGGTGAGTTGCTTTATACAGCTATAGTAACAGATGACCATTCCTGAATAACATAATTATTTCTGACTGTTCATCCCCTTCAGCCAGGTTAATTTAGCTGCAACATGAAATTTTAAGTTAACTCTGCAAGTTCTTCTGGATGCATATAACCTGGAATGGTTCCATTGCAATTCTTTTCTTCTTCTGTGAGAAACATGCTGAATTTGCAAGAGTAGTTAGTACATGTTGATTATCCTGTGGGAAGTGGATTTGAAAACAGAGAAAATACAAGCATTGTACAAAAACAAATACAAGCATTGTATTATTTTAGAAGCACACTTTTCTTTTCCTAGAAGCACACTTTTCTTTTCCAAGTCCAGATTTGTAAAATCTGTTTTTGGAGTTGTCCTGGCTTTTTTTCTTACAGGTATACTCTTTGTTTCCTTTTGGGAAAACCTTTGCAAGCCTGATTGATAGGCTGCAGTTCTAAAATTGAGGCAGCTGCGATCTGTATGGGAACCTCTAATCTTATTAGTCACTCCACTGCCCTTTCCTTTGGCCATGCTTTTGGGGGCATTTCTACAGACAGATGATCTCAGTCTCTGAATGAACTTCTGCTCCAAGGCAAGGAGAAAAAATGTCAGTTCAGCCAAGTGTTTGACCTGCATTCTACGTACAGGCTCCCTATATTAGGAGGCTCCTTCAATCAGGTGTTTTACTGTTCTTTTAGAGATTTGCACAGTTTTGTCACTGAGATTTCAACTTAGTAACTGAAACAATCTTTCAAGGTTTCACCTAGCTTTTTCCATTGTATTCTGTAGAAGATTTAGGCTCCTGAAGTTGAGCCTCTCCTGAATGCATCTTCGGTACTTTGGTATATTAAGAAGATAGAAGAATGTGAATTAGCTCCTGTACCTCAGCTTTTTGTCTGCCTCTGCTAGCCTACTCTCTGATGTCATTTGAAAGTTTTTTTGTGTAGTTTGCACATTATCGCCTTTAGGTGTTAAAATTATGCTGTTGTAGTTCTGAGTATTTCTCCAGAGGGAGCTTTATCACTGTTTTATTAAAATATAAGTGGAGACTCATGATATTTATTGTGAGACTTTGCCATGATGGGTCCATTATTTTTTCTGGTGAATATTAGGAAGAGCTTAACTTTCAGGCATTATTTCTTCATGTCCTTGAGATGGATTTGTAGTGAGTCCAGGTGTTCCTGAAAATCTTTTCCGTCCCTCCCACTCAGGCTGGCTTGGAGTCTGAACTATACTTCATTGCTTCCTGCATCATGGAGTGATGACACATATTAAATAGCAGCAAGAATAAAGAGAGGAGGTAACTCACAGAATAAATGAATGGAACACAGAAGACCTCAGAAATAATAGGAAGTTAAATTCCTTTTATGAAATTGAAATGAATGAAAATGAAAGATTGTGATACAGAAAAAAAAACAAAAAAAGAACAGCTCATAATGCCCTTTTTCTATCCTTTTTCTAGCTACAGTTATTAAATTAAATTCCCATGTCATGACCCATCTCAAAATCTTGGATGGCTCTTTATTAAGCACAGTTTATTATTATTTCCATCTAGATATGACTGAATAAAAAATGCCAAAGCAAATCTATCTTTGAGGCAAATTCAGATTCTATTTTATGCACAAAAAAACCTTACTGAAGTAGGTTCTTGCTGAATTCACATCTTCCTTGATGCAGGAGCCGAGCTGATTCAGAAAGTAAATTTAAAAAATAATTTATTCAACTATAAAACTATGAAAAACTGAATTTCATTAGTCAAATACTTTAGGTTTTGAAGAACAAGCCAATGGTAAAAACTACAGAAGTGACAGCAGCATGGAATCCTGTTGTACCATTGTTCTTTGCTATACGGAGCCCACTTAACACCTAATCCAATTGAAAATGATTAAATAAACTCAACATTAATTCTATAAAAGAAAGGACAGACTTCAACATCACTAAAAAGATCTGATCTAAATTTTAAAATAGTTGCACACAACTATGCTAACTGTGCAAGAATAGGGTTGGCAACACTACAGACATTATCTACTACATTTGGCAAGTGAAACATGAATATTAAAGCCAAAATCAACTGACAAAGGCAGCTGTAAACCAGTCACTTTTTATTGTGCAAAAGCATCCGTGTTACTGGATTATTTTCAACATTTTTTTCTTTTGTTACCTGATGGAGAATAGAATAAGCACACTTTGGTATGTATTCTGTGTCTGCTTTACTGTCTCTCTCTCTTTCTGATTAACCGCCAAGGATCTGTGGAAATTTTCAGCCTCTGAAGTCTGCACACTTGTGTCATTTCCATGACCTGAGGCTGAACCCTGAAAGGATCTTTCACTTGAAAGGGTCTATGTGCTCATGAAGCAATAAGCTTGTTTCAGACCTCAGTCTCATAGCTGACCCTGCTTTTGAGACTTTGCTGGTGTTGCTTTTAACTAGACAGCCTCTCTTTAACATTGACTTGCTCAGTTTGTTCTTAAGGGATAAATACTCTTTATGGCTTATAGCTTTTGAGGTGGAATTCTTGTAGACCTTTATGAAGTTTCTGCAGAAGGACCTTACTATGCTTGATGTATTTTTTGCTCTAGGAGCTGTTAGATAAACTTTTAGCTAAGCCAAGTGAAATTAAGAGGAAAGATGCATCACACATCAATTCTGTTGGCAGAGTTGATCTCGATTACTTTACACCTTTCCACTTTCTGTTTTTCTCTAAAAGATGTTATGGTAGACTCTCAGCTTTACATTCCAATTTTGATTCAATTTCATGTCCTTAGTCTCTAGTTGACCTTATCTCTGCATTTACATCATAAGTGCAGTATTTAGGACTACAGTATTTTGAAAGATATTGATGACCTATTGATGAATAGGCGCATTGGTTAGATGCATTGCAGGATAAGCAGGGTGGGACTTTTGAGCATTTGCAAGTAGGGAGAATTGAAACTATTCAGAAAGCATAAGGTTTATCTCTGACTTCAATGCCTAGGAAGTATTTGCCTTTTATTATGTAAGCAATAAAACAAACCAGTGCAAACAGCTTAAAAAAGTTAAATTTGAAGAGCTTATTATTTCTGGTGACTTGTGAAACTGCCCTCTACCTTATGATACCATCATATACCTGATATGTAGTGTCTTTTATTAGATCCTAGTGCAGTATTATTAAATGGCTTTCAGCATTAGCCAACTAAGTTTTAGAAAAAAAGCTACAAATATAATTTATCAAGAATCCTTAATGGTAAATAAAGGATCTATGCTTCGAGGGCAGAAGATATGTGGACTGTTAGCAGTGAATTTTTAGTCTCTTTTCTTTTTAAAAATAGCATACTGTAAAATGGAGCAAAGCCTCTTCTATAACCTAAGACATATTTTTAGTTACTAAAGAGTTACAGTAAAAATAATCCATTCTATACAGGCAGTGCCCTTGAATGTGATGCTTACCTTCACATTTCATCAATGATCTTATGTTCTGCCTGATTGCAGCATCAAGGCCATCTGTGTGGATTGCATTTAAATATTTTTTCTTTGTTGACTTTTAGATAGTAAAGCTAATATTTCTTAGGACTCTAGATTATGAACCATTTTAAAGAAATGTGTGCTGCTTTTTTAAGCTGATTTGCTGCAGCATCAGAAAGCCAGAAAGAACCCTTTTGACAGGAGAATAAGGCTGTTACCACAGCAAAATTGGATGCATTAGAAGTTGCATTGCTACTAAGGCTCATAAAAGATTTTTGCAACAAATGACTTCCAGTATTACTCCTGGGAAGCTCAACATAGAGTGATTCTCAGATTTCTGTACAGAGTGGACTCAGAGTGAACTGCGAGGGCTCATTCTGTACTCCTTGCTGTAGCAAATGGGTGATCCCGATATACTGAGTTATAGCCATCTTGGCGGTTGTGATGGGTTTGAAAGGGAGTGAATGGATATTAACTGCATGGCTGCTGTCAGCGGCCACTTCCATGCGTAGAAACATGTGTATCATAAAGCTATGACCAGTTCTCCTCTCATAGCTATCACAGGTTTACAGATTGGCCCTGGACTTTTTGCCTGAGTGCTGAAACAAAATTTCACCTTTTCTAGAAACGTCTCCTCCATTTGAAGTGAGAAAGCTCTAGAATTTCACGCTTTCTCATGTGCATAATATTTTATTAAAAATTCTTTTATTTCAGTAGTATAATAGCAGTGGGAGATGAATATAGATCTGTGATTCTTTTTATCCATTTCTTCCAGGTTCAGAATTCATTTCTAGAATTTTTCTGGGGTTCTTCCTGCTAATTACACCTACTTACTTGAGAACCCATATGTGACAACTTGATTAAATTCCTTAACTTGTTCCAGATCTCCATTTAAGAGGGATGCCTGAAATCAAGGCCTGGTTCTGGTCAAAAGGTTTCAGCTGTGCTGGAAAAACTTTGAGATTAAGGCTAGATTCTTCCAAGCTGCCACCCAGGGAATTTTTTTCATTCGTACAAACCTTGTGTTTTCATCTATCATTATAACCTATGTTATGAGCATTTGAGGCAGCTTGGCTTAGAAATGGGCACAGAAGAAGCACCTGCAATATGTGAATCAGCTGGCAGGTGTTGCTATATTACAGAGTTTATCTCTGCAACAGGAATCCCATTCTGCCATTCTGTTGCATTCTAGTCCTGGGTCTTTTCCAGTGGTTATTGTATGCCACTTGATTTTGGGATGTGAAGTGATTCCGGACATTTCAAAGTTGCTCGAAAGGATTGTTGTACTGGGAGATACCATCAAAATGTTAAAAACAAACAAACCTAATACTCAGCTCATCTGAAAATTTTATTTTTAAATTAGGTTTTAAAATGTTAAATTGTGTTAAACTATTTTGCTAAATATGTTTGAAAATGATTTAAATACTTTCATATGGCAAATGTTTTGAAATACAGAGATATATTTGGCAGAATAAAGCCAAATTATGAATGTCATAATTGGGGAATTCTTACCTGTAAGGTAGTTTTTGAACTTCCTTTGTTGTTTTTTTCTAGTGAGTGTAAACTGAAAGAAGGAGGATGTTTAATTTAACTATGAGTCACAAAGGTCTTGGTCCCAGGTTTTACAGCTATAAGTGAGGTTGGTAGTTAAATGAGGCTAGCTAATTCACAGATATCCCTGGAGGTTTCCCTGGAGAGTGTGTACAGAACCATCATAGTAGGCAAAAAGACTATGAAGAAGGAAATGCACTCACAAGAGTAGACAGAAATCTTTGCAGCCTTTCCTTCCACTGCGGCTCACAGAAAAGAAAGCTCACCAGCAGAAAGGGCTCAAAGTCCTGATGGCTTTGCCAGCCTACACCAGAATGGCCTGCTCAAGTCCAGTGGCACTTTGTTGCTTTTTACTGTGCTTCCTATGGGCCAATCAGGAACATGGCTGTCATGTATTAGGCACTGGAAGAAGATAAAGTCTTAATATAAATTTAAGGAGTGTTGCAGCACTGTGACGTGAAGACGATACAGGAACATTCATCATGTCTAATTAAGAAACCAAAGCCACGTTAGTGCTGCTTCCTCCTTCACTGCACTCCCTGCAGTGCCTGAGTATTTTGGAAGGTGCACAATAGATTAGGATCCCTGTCTTGAAGAAGATACTAATTGTTTAGATGAACAGACACAGGGGAACATAAATGGAGGGAGTGAGGTGGAAACAATTTCATGCGCAAAGCTTTATGGAAGGAAGGGTAGGGAGGTGGAGGCTGTTGTGAAATGGAGGAGAGACTGTTGGGGAAAAAACCTGGACATATTGCAAAGAAGGGAAGTACAAGCTAGAACTGGGTTAAGTATGAGTATAGCTGGATAATCTGAAAATCCTCCTATAGCCTGATTCTGTGGGTTTCTGACTAACTTCTTTTTCACTGGACCACAATTGCTTTTATGTCCTCAAATATGGAACAATTTAAATAATCTTATTTGTTCTCTTTTGGTCTTTGATTTATAGCTGTTTTCTGTTGCTGCCTACCATGAATGATGGGCTCCATATTAAGAACCGGAAAGCAAAAAGAGAAAGAAAATGAAATCAATCTATTTGAATTTGAGGGAAGTTTGAAGCTTCTAAATACTTGGAAGTATTTAATCAGCAAGATGCTGAAGTGTTTTGTTTGCTTGAGGCCTCAAGTGCTTGTTGTAAAGTCCCTTAGAGTGACTAGGATTCTTTCCATTGGTATAAGTACATGATACTTGACCAGATCCCTACAGAGTATAACTTGGAAATAACACTTGCCAGGTCATGTTGAGGACCAAAGTAGATTCATTTATCAATTTCAATATTACATTTAAGAATTGCTTAAGAAATAAGGCTTTTATGATTTTTTTATTGTTCCAAATTAATTGAATTTTTGAAATAATTGCCTACAGCTTACTGCTTTTGATATATTTAAATCTGATGATAAAGAATTATAGCTATTTCTAATCTTGTCAAAGAGAAAGATTCTCTTTCCTCTTGTACATACTTAATACAACACTTTCTTATGTCATTGTATATTTCCTGCAGACCTCTCATTTTGTGGAGCAATTACTCTGTCCATCTGACAGAGCTTACTTTTAACAAGCATAAAGATGTAATAGCTTTTGAGAATATGTTCCAAAGTTGGGATTTTTTTGAGGCTGCTGCAAAACAGAGTGTAAGCAAGTATATTGAGAAAAAGTAGGAAGAGAAAGTAATCAAAACGTGACATATGTTTGTATTAATATGTCACTATGTGTTAATATGTCACTCAGAGTGCTTCCTCATTATTCCTGATTAAGGAATACCATAGTGTACACTCAGATGTGTTTCTTAATGGAGGGGAGAATCCTACCATCCCGCCGTATGATCCATTATGGGGGTAGTCTCATGTTATGGGATTTAGAAGAATTTGAGAGGTCAGTGACACGGTGAGCAAGCTACATAGTCATGTAATTAAAGGACAATAAAGAAGTGTATAGCAAATTTATATGAGGAAAAAAAACAACAAATCAAACTAGTGGATTAAATAGTAGAAGAAAAAAATGGAGGCAACCATGAACTGACCATTAACTTAGTGAGTATCATGTTCAACATGTCAGTGTATCACCTTTACCTTTTAACAGATCTGGTGACTGTTCTTCCCTCTGCTTCCCTGGCATTTCCCCGGGAAAGGTTGTCCGCTAGGGTTGTCTGCTCCTCTGGCAGGTTACAAAGTTCACCTAAACCTATTTTTGCTTTGCAGTCACATTTTAAAAGCTTTCAAGCAAGCTGTTTAATGAGTTTGGGAAGTGAGATGTGATATTGCACTTAGCATCCTGTTCTGTGCTATAGCTTAACTTTGCTTCTGTGCTCCTTTTAGCCATCTGTTTGCAGGGAGTGCACCTCTCTTCTGCCTGTTAGAGCTGCTAGAGGATGTTTGGCTTCAGCTGATGTTCTGTTGATCAAAAATAATGCGCTGCTTCCAGCTGAAAATGGTTTCAATTATTGCTTGTTTTAAATGGAAAAAAGAAATGTTATGGGAAATAAGAGGTTTCTGCTATTTTCAGACTTCACTGCACAGTTTTCTGGAGCAATTCAGAAGGGCAAGAGCCTTTACATTTTTGCAGATTTTCCACCATATTTGACTCCTCCATTTGATATCAGTGTGTAGGAAGAAAAGATAGGTAGATTTAGCTGTGTATGTTTCATAGGCCCTAGCTTCAGATACTTATACACACTGATAAGATACCTCCAGGCTGAAGAGCTCCAGTTCTCTCTGCCTTTCCTCTTAGGAAGGATACTTCAGTCCTTAAATTATCTTCGTACTTCTCTGCTGGACTTCTGCGGGGGCTCTATGTGTCCCTTGTGCTGGGGAGCCCAGAACTGAACTTTGTATTTGAGATGTGAAGTTGAGAAACACCTCCCTAACCTGCTGGCAATGCTCTTCCTAATGCAGCCCAGGATGCTATTGTGTCACTAACAATTTCTCATGTCTTAGCTCTTCAAGGATTTTGGGAAGCTGACTTGCTCCTTTTGTCCTTCTAAAATTTCTCCTGTCTGATGCCTACAAGTAAGAACACAAATCAAAGTGAATTGTAGCTTTGTTTTTGCCATGAGAGTGCTCGTCTGCTGCGATCAGAAGGGGAATGAGTCAAACTCATTTTACATAGGTTATTGAACAGACAGAAGCCAGTGGCCTCCTGGTAAAAGCCTCCATATCTCATGTAACTTTTTGGTAGCCATTCGGCTTGAATTTATCTCCCGATGGCAGCTGGAACAGAAAATAGCTGGAAGTAAGAATGGATAACTGTAATAGCTGCAGAAGCATAAGTGTTCTTGAGGCAGGTAAGATAAGCTCCTATGGGAAAAGTGTTGGTTTGTCATTAGGCTTTCCATGAATGCCTCCAAGTAAAATCAAATTCTTGAAGTCCAAGTTTAAATTAGGTTTAATGCAAAAAAATAACAGAAATACCTTAACATTCTAAACACTACTTGATATGGCATTCAATTATCTAATGCTTGAACATCATCAGGTAGTAACATGAGGCTATGAATTTACCTTTAAGTTACACTGATATTTCTCTTTAGAAGCTGTTGCTGTGTTAGCTGTTGGTTAGAAAAGTAATGGAATTCTTCTGTGAAAAGCTCTTATCCATCTTTGCTTTTACTGTATATTTAAATGAATCTTAGAATAAATATTTTTTATCAGGGTAGCTGTCCATGAGTTGGAAACATCTTTATAAAAGGCACATATTAGTGAATCAAACTCCTATAAGTGAATCTGCTCTCTCAAGACACTTTTGAATAATAAAATTTGAGTGATGGGATACCCCAAATTTCTTCTTTCAACAAGTGTATTAAATAAATGGTAATTAAGGGGTCATTTCAAATAGATCATGATATTAAAATTAGTCTTTAATCCTGGAGTGAAGTTGTTATTAATCTTTGGCTATATGAGTATGAGGGCAAAGATTTTGTCTTTTAATTTAATGATGAGAGTGAAATTATAAAGCCTTTCTGAAGCAGTTTTAGATTGATTTGAAGCTATTTGTGTCAGAGTAGTCAAAGGTGAATGACAAGGGATGTGAATGTTGTTTAGGCCATGCAGGAGAGGCAAAAATACAACTACGATAGCAATGAAGGTCTATGTAGTATAAAAGGACTGAGGTAAATAAAATGCAATATTTCTCCAAAAAAAGGTGCTAATACTATTCCCCCAATGGATTTGGAGATGGCCTGCGGGGACTTTTGATATGTGAAGGAACACAACAATTTTTCGCTTGTCTATTTTTTTTTTTTTTAACTTTTTGGAGTCATTTTGTGATCTGTCTACCTCACTGAGTAAAAAGAAAATAATCAGAACACATAGCTAAAGCACCAAAGAAAGTTCTGGAAAATTTGGTTTCCTATCAAAATACACTGGATTCCTTCTTTAACCTTTGGTGCAATTTGTTTTCTCAAAGAGATTTTAATAGAATGGCCATGAAATAGCAGGAAAGAATAAAAAAAGGTTAATAAATTAAATAGGCAATGTAGCATAACGCACTATGCAGAAAAAGGCTATGCAGCTTTTTCATCTTCTCCGATTCATTCACTGTGAAGTATCTCAGTTCTGGCTGGTATAACTGTATATCCAGAGCTTTAAGTTGTCATAAGCCAATGTTTCAAGCAGAATTATTTTGTTATATCTTATGATACATGCAAGTTAAGTAGCTGATCTGAAGCAAGAATTGTTGGCTAGAGACTGGCATTTGAACATGCTTATTAAAATTTTTCTAGAATAATGGAGCCTAAATTATTTTGAGTATTTCTGGACCTGATACACCCATGAAAAATAAAATAATCTATGCATTATTTCTTATTTACTATTTGAGGAACTATATCATGTATTTGGGGTTTAGAACCTGCAAGTTCAGATATCCTGCAGCACCAAGTATCTAGCTGGTGCATACTTACTATTTTTGTGCTACATGCCTACCTGATAACAGTGTGAAGCTTGTTGGAGAAGCTAGAAGCAATAAGGTAGCATTTGGGAAAGGATTTGTTGTATTTGCAATTCTCTATTGCCAAAAGCATGTTACCACAAGCAAATGATTACTATATCCCTGTGGCACATTAGCATCTAGCAACAGTCACACCAAGTGGCTGTGCCTAAGAAGGTAGAAAATCCTACTAAGACAGGTTTGATTTTATTTCTTCTTCCTTATTATTTTACAGTCTTTCATTGCAGAAGATTTTGCATCTGTAATTTCATTTAATATGCATGCAAGAGAAAATCTGTTGTTGCTAATATCTGCAGGAAGTATGTATTCTGGAAATAAAAAGCTACTATAATGTTCATTACATGAAAGAGATTAAAAGATATACCTTCTGGATTGGTTTGGAAAACAATTTTAAATTAATTTAATATTCCAGCTAAAACATTCAAGTCGTGAAACTTGGCTCCTTCCTTTGGGAGACTATTGCACTGCCTAAGAGGTCTGAAGGTTAGAAATCTGTTTCTGACATGAATAGTTAAATATTCTTTATTTTATTTAATCCCTTTGCTCCTAGAAGCATTTTCTTTGTACTACGCTAATAATTTTCCTCTTCTATGGTGTGTTTTTCGTAATTTTTGTAATATCTACTATGCTTGCTTTTAATCATCATTTAATGCAAGCATTCTTTGTTCTTGCACTATTTCCTCATAACCAAATTTTAGATGAGTAATCATTTTAACTGTCTGTTGCTGAATTCATTCTATTAAAATATATCATACTCTTTGTTATTTCCAAGCTCCTCTCGTTTCCCTACTGTCAGTTTCAAAGATCCATATTAACAAAAGCCAATGTCCTTCTTTCTGAAATTGGTTTGAGTATGAAACCAGAGGCAATATCCTTTATATATTCTTACTTGTCTGAACCTAATTTGCTCTCATCTTTCTCTGAAGATTCCTTCCTGTTTCAAATTATTTTCCTTGCAGTTTTGCTTGTAAGCTTTTTCCTACTGAATCATATTTTAAGAGTTCATATGAAGCATTTTCCTATGACTCAAGAAAGGTATATCCTGTTCTTAGCTTTACTATTGGCCTGATCTGAGGACTGTGATCTCATAGTTTCCTATGTAAAATATTCTTATATTGGCCTCCTTTCTTCTACAGTCAGAGATGGAGTCATTTGGGAAAGTGGTAAGAGTGGGACACAAAAAGGAAGGAAATTTAGACATAAAAAAATAGAGCTGTAATGGAAAACTTAAGGGGCAGAAATTGAAAAAAAAAGAACTCTAAAAAGAAAAGAGAAAAAAATGTAAAAGACAATAAACTATTATGCAGAGATAATAAAAAAGATAATAAGCTGTTATTTTATTATAGCTATGCAGATCATCAAAGACTTGCATTAGATGGTTTCAAACTTCCTGAATTAGTAATCAAATACAGTACATATATTTCATCAGGTTATAGTTTAAGCCAGGTTACCGGGAGGCAGGAGCATTACTGATAGTAGCTATAGTGCCTGCTCTGCAGGGAACTCTATATGATAAGTGTCAGCTTCTTAATAATCTTGTTCACAGGTATGAATTTCATATTCTACAGCCACCACCTTTGTGCTGCAGCTGGTCACAAGCTAGCAGGAGCTGCGAGCTCTCGGGGGAGCAGCACTGAAGTGCTGCAGAGAAGCAGTGAGCAGCCACTCACTGCTGGTGCTGGGGCACATACAGTGGCACACTTAAGGCTGTTTTTATTGCTTATGCAGATTGCCAGAGGTAGGCAATTCTTTTTGACATAAAAGAGTTTTCGTTAAAGCTGCAAGATGTTTTATATTACTATAAGACTGGCTTTAAGCATCTATCTAGCTTTTCTATTCATTTTTTTCAGTTATTTTAGTCGCTTTCAGAGACAAAGGAAGTATGATTCCTTTAGCTAATCACATATTTAACTGTTTTCTCAAGGTTAATACGCAGACTAGTGAATACAGTGTACCTTTTGTTTTGCACAAATCTCCACGGTTCAGACCTTTTAAAGAAATATATTTATTGCTTTCTTAATTTGCTATTGTTTAACTAGTGTAATTATAGATCACATCTTTTTTCAAAAAAAAAACACTTGGTGAAATATTTCCATTTTCAACAGAAGCTTTGAATCCGAAGGCTGGTTTCTGTTCACTTCTGTAAACTTTTGTAGGAATAAAACAGCAAATTGGTTTCAGATGTCAGGATAGAAATTTTAGAATGGTGCTCTTTTGTTAGCCTTAAGCCATAGGGAGGGCAAAATTGGTTCTTCCTCAATCTGGCAAAATCCAGTGCTGAGCACCTTCCTTTCCTCCTCATGTGAGGAATTAGAAGAGTCTGCCTGTCAATGCTACTTATGTGCATGTAGCTTCATAATAACTGTATTAGTTCAGATGTATGGATCTGTATTTTATTATTAGGAATATTGCAAACACTGTTAAAATAATAGAAAATGACGTGATCTTCATACATGTAGAATTTAAATGTAGTATAAAAGATCAGAACTCTTCTAAAGCTAAGAACATAGAAGGTAGCAAGAACAGAAAATGGAGCTTATTTTTCCCTGTCTCTGAGTCTGCAGTTTGCAGGGCTGGTTGTAAAATTAATTCTCTAACCACTTGGAGGCTGTTTTAGAATACAACCAACCTGGGTGCCACAAAGTTATAGCAATATTCCCCTAACATGTACCCATTCCTGATAAGCAGAAGACACTTGTGGAAACTCACTCCCACTGCAGATCACTGAGAAACAACCCAATATGAATCCTCTTTTTTGGTTATCGCTGTTTCTTTTTTCCTTTGTGAAGTTTCCTGAATCTCAGGAATGAAGGCATCCTTCTACTGCAGATTATCTCATCATATGATGTTGACCTCCATCTTCAAGTTTGGCCGCTTTCTCTTCTATTTCACACTTCTGTTTCTCATAGAGGTTTCTCGACAGAAGCAGTGTTCTGCTCTACACCGTCCAATTGCTGCTTGACAGCACCTTACTAATTTCTGTACCAACCTGACTTTTTCTTGCACAGTTTATCATCAAAAATTTCCTCACTGATACTTTGTTTCTGTTGGTGTATAGAGATGCTACCACAACTAACCTAAATCGCAAGGTCTTTCTGCCTTTTTCTCGTCAGTGATCAACTCCGGGGATCAATACAATGACTTTCCTCTGCGCCTCTTCCATTTTAAGTTCATCTTCTCTGAACATGGGCAGCCAAAATTATGCACTGATAATGCTTAAGCCCATGTCTTGTATAAGGCCAGTAATATTTTATAATCTTACTGGAAAGACCTTGACAGAGATGCTCTGTATTCAGGTTTAGCCTTCTCACAGCTGCATCTTCTGGTTGGCTTAGCTCATGCTGTGGTTCGCTCACCTTCATTTTCATCGCTGACTGATGAGTTTTTTTGCAGGTATATTCATTAATCCCTAAAAATAGGTTCTTGAATTAGGTGTTAATATTTCACACCATGTTTGTGGTTTTAGCCTTCAGAGTAGTATTTTTCTTCACATGAGAAAAATTGACATTTGTAATATTTGGATTGATTATTTTCGTATTCTGTGCCTCTTTTAATCTTTTTGTTTGTTTTCTAGTGCTTTTTAGTGGCATGCATTCTAATTTTATGGGCCCAATTTTAAAACATGTATTTGTGTTTCACACAACTTCATCTCAAACTTCTGTTTTGAAGATTGATTCTCTTAATTAATAGAAGTAAAATGTTCTAGTTCTGTCTGCTTAAAGATGACTAGAAATAGTGGGTTACATAGGTCAATTTTAGACCAGGTTTCTGGGGGTCTGTTTTATTTAATTATTTTTCTGCAGAAGAAAAAGATGTAGGGTAAAAGGGCAGTGAGCATTTTCTTGAGCTATTTTCAAATTTTTATCAAAATTTCTGTCAAACCCTACACTTAAAAGTGTTTTGGCATCTACCATCTCTTGCTTTTGATTGTGTGTGTACAACCACCCTGTATCTTCAGGATTTTGTACAATTTAGAACATTTCTCTGTTTCATGGTTGTGTGTGTGTGTTGAAGCGAAATCATTGGAATAGATCCATTCCATCATCCATCCCAAACACACAGATTTAAGAAGATAATTCTGAGACAGTGGGGCAAAATTGTCTGTCATAATGTGCTCTTTACTCAGGGTACTCTACTAGGACTTCCCTGTCCCTCTGTAGCCTCAGACTACATTCTGAAATGAAGGTGCTGACATTTGCCTGATATCTGAAATAAAGTGATGGGAACAGAACAGATTTCATATTAACCACTAGAGAGATGACAGAGAATGAGCAAGCATGAACATCAACCAAAATAATGGGCTAGTAAGTATATTCTACTACATGCTCGTACAAAGAATAGAAACAAAAATCAGAAAAATTGCCAAACACATGTAAAGATTATCTCTTTCCCCCTATCCTTGGGAATATTTGCTAATGTAAAATTCATCTGTACGTCATGGAAATATTGTCTAAAATTAAGCCAAATATTTCACCAACTTCCAGCCATATATTTGGTAAATCATATTTTTGGTTTTGATTGCTTTTTGTAGTGTCACTTTTGAACACAGGAATCTTTTTTCAAGATAGAGTGATATTTTAAACGATACATGCAGTACTTTTGTGTGATGATCAGAATGCCATTAGAATATAGAAATGCTCCAAGTTCTTTAATTGTGTTTTGAAAAACATATCTGAAAGCAGAGATGATAGACATCACTCTCACCATTTTAAAGATAGAGCAAACTGAGGTACAAAGAAGTTACAGTTCCCTGATGTACAGAATATGGTGGAAAGAGTCAGAATAGCCATTTTATTCATCAATGCTGTTGGCAATAAAGCAGCAGTGTAATTTTCCTTTATAATAAAGCTGAGTTACTAGTTAAATTTCCAAGCAGAAATAGAAAATTTCTGTCTTATAATGCAATTATTTATCATGGGTTGAATGACTGCTTTGAGATGCTCATTTGGCCTTTAAACTTGTAAGAACAGATAGGCAATAAAACAAAAGCCCAAACTGTTGAATTATCTCATAATAGAAGACATATCCAGAGAGTGTCCTGGTCAAACAAAGGATTTGGTCTTTACTTTGTCTGTAATTCTGTATAAAGAGTCAGGTGAGGGTCATGATATAATTTGTATGCGTGTGTGTGTGTGTGTGTGTGTGTGTGTGTGGTGGTTTTCATTCTGTCTTCCCCACAAAAATACACAAACTGTATTTATGGTGCAAACTATTAAGGTTACAAAATCTAGTTAATCAATCATGGGTATTCCGTGCTGTTGTGTTCAATTTTTGTTTAGGCTTCTTGTGTGATCATAGATGACTCACTAAATCTATCTCTTGCTTCATTTACTCAGCTGCGTATTTTCATAAGAAGAATTATTTCCTATGTGTACCCACTGTTGAAGCAGGTACTTTTTTGTTTGAGTGAGTACATATTTATTGGCATTAGGAAGTTGTAGCCCATACCTCTTTACTGTTAACAGTCTGGAACTGTGTGTACTCTTCATCTCATGATGCCCTCCTTTATAATACGGCTGTCTTCTACGGGAGCAAAGAAGCACAAGAGAAGTGAAATGCCAAAATAATGGAGGGCACAGGAAGATTTCTGGGATGGGCAGAGAAGAGACTATTGTGCATATATCTCTTTTGCCTTGTTTCTTGATATAGGTGCTAACATGGAGCTCTTTAACCTAATTTCATTCAATGACACTTGATTGTGTAGCACAAAATTGAAAAAGGACAAACAAGTAGCATGAAATTGAAAAAAAAGGACAAACAGTTCTTAACTCTTCACGTGCTTTAGTGGAGAGAAAATCTAGGCACAGAAGGAGAAGAAAGTAAAGGGAGGGAAGAGATCTTAATTGCATAAAATAACTGGAAAGCCTTTGCTTAGCTCTTGTTTTCATATTTTAACATGGATTTTTAAAAGGTGGATTGAATACAGAAATGTTGCAAGGTGATCTTAGAGTTCCAGAAAAGTTTCACAATGAGAAATTTGGAGCTCTCTGTTTAATTCATCAAAGGAAAGACTTGAATTTGGTTATTGTGCTGGATGAGGACTTGTGCAATGATAAAATAACAGATACAGAGGCTCTGGCTGAAAGGCAAATCAGTACAAATAACTAAGAGCTAAAGACATAAGTAGACTGATTTTAACAGTGGAACAAACTACGTGGTAATGTGTTGGATTTTCTCTGTCTTGAGGTCTTCCAGGTAAGATGGAATGTCTTTCTAGTAAAACTACTTTAGTCTAGTACAAATTGATGGATATACCTTGGAAGTACCTGAATGACACCTTGTTCCCCATACAAGGCAGGATTAGGAATGAGCATTTTTTTGACCTTAAGATTTATACTACTACAAAATAAAAGCTACAAACTGAAAAAGGAAGGAAGCACACTTATAAACTTATACCTAATTTATAATACCTGTGCACATGGATATTACTGTTTGTGCTCATCTGCTTGGCCAGCAAAATCTTAGCTTTTCAAAGTCCAGCGATTGGAAATTGTAAAAATATGATTAGACAGCAAAATGAAGGCTCTTCTCTTACATCTAGTATCAGTCTAGTTTCTTTTCTTCTGCTGTGCGCTGTGTTTTTCAATATATCATTTAATAAAGAAATCATTGCCCTGGACTGCCTTTTCTAAGATGCTAGACTGTTTATTTCCATTAATTTTAGAGATAGCTGAAGTTACAAAATGCCTTGCAACATCCATCCTTAATTAATCATTTTGAAAACCATCATAAAAAGGGTCATAGTGTCATAATATCATGTATCTACATGAAGAATCTAATTAAGTGCTGACCTAGTAGAGCATAAAGTATAGTGTGGAAAGAAATTATGTGGGACAAATCATGAGCTGAATAAGGGCCTTGCATTTAGCTCAGACTCTGTAAAGTATACAGGTCCAACATCAACCTAGGGAGTCACCTTAATGCTTTCCATCTTAGTTGTATGTTTCTGGCATATTGACTGACTGTACAGTATTTTCATGAATATCATTTTTGGCCTGGGATATATTTTGATAGTGTCTATCAAACACTATCATGGAACAGAAGAAATGTTAAAACAGAAAGAATGTTAAAAGTACAGTAGAAGACTGAGATGTTACACCTCGTGTGACAATTTCTATACAGTCTGTGGCACAGGTATTTTCTTCTTATTTTTAATGTTATCCTTCTTGGAATTACCCAAAAATATGCTGTGAAGGTGCATCAGTGACCCACTGGTGATTGACACCCAGCAGGAAATCTTTTCCTATGCCCTACAACATTATTAAACTGAAAGCTATTTTTAAAGGGTAAATTGAAATAGGAGTTACTCTAGAGTCAACCTCACAAATAGTGTTTGTTTTGGTTGCCAGATGACAGGCTAACTCTGCCTATGCTGAGGTTTAGTGAGAATGGATGAGGTTATAAAAACCTAATTTGAGAAGGGCAGAGATAGAAGATGGGAGGTTATTATGGATCTTTGACTATGACTGATTAATTACTGGAATGTCAGAGAAAACTAAATCTATAAGATTTAGTTAAATCAATGTAAGAAAAAAACATACTAGAGGAGATTCTCCTCTAGTATGAGGAGCTAAAGCTAAAGGGAGCATTTGTAAAGATGGAAATATTCACTATTGCACCAAAGTTTTTCCCAATGCCAGCAAATGTACTGGCACTTTTGCTGAAGATCTCAGGAAGACATAGACTTTTGAGGTTATTCTACTTTATATATATTCAAAAAAAAAGACTGTTTCTTTGTATTTTGTCCGATTTTCTGCTTGCAACTGGAGTACATTCTTCCATTCCAAATAACCAATGCAACAAGCTTTGCAATTTTTTTTGCACTCATTGATCAATGTCTAGTTAGAACAAAACAATCTTCTAATTTAGCATTACTGAGATGTAATGGATGTTTCTGTTGTGATGAGGCAATATTTTGAAATCTGCTAGCTTTCTTAAGAGTTAAATGTTATGATAGAGAGTAGGTTCTTTGATTATGCATTCCTGAATGTTCAGTTTTTGATTAGGTTATTCCTGTTTTTACATTGTAATGTAAAAAGAATGAGGGCCCATCTGTTTTCACAGTGTTCATGTGTCATTTGTTCTGTAGAACTACAGAAGTACTCTGCATGAAAAGTCCAACTGAATGGCATTTGTAACTACTGTATTAAGAATTGCTAGTGATATTAAAATATATCTTACCTCTGAATTATATAAAACTGAATTATAGCTGACTTTTAGTAGGAAATGATCTCGGCGTTCTTGCTGCATAACTGAGGGACATATGTTCCAAGTTTATCTTGTTTATAAGCTGTGCCTGTCCTGATGTGCCTTCTACTTGCAAACAGAGATTACCTCTCCAAATTTGGAGCTATGATAGGCTTGCAGCACACTGCAAGCATTTTAAAATTTCCTTGGTACATTTCTGGAAATGTCCACAGTATTCTAGATTGCTAGTTTTCTATGGGTTTATAGGGATCTTGTTCATACAAGTTCTAAGGGATTTCAGGAAGCAGTTAGAGAAAAAAAGTCCATATATCCTATATAGTACTCTAAACATGGGAAATTTCTAACAAATGCTTTATGTAGCATTTTATCAACCCGAAAAAACATTGCCTTTTAGAAGGCAGCAGTCACTGGAATTGGCTTGCAGGAAGACTTGACTCACAGAATATGACATCCTGCCACCAGAAAGCAGGACTATTAGGAATAATTTGGTCCAGCTCTGTGCTGTAGTATTCAAAACTTCTGAAGTGACCGTATGCACAGAGGTGCCCTTTGGCAGTAGTCAGCCCATCTCAGGTCTATTTCAGGTGCACAAATATGCTCTGTCTGAGTGACAATTTCACAGTCAGGTTCGCAGGTTTATTTCTCTGAATTTCACTATTGCAAACAAATCTGATGGCCATTCCATGACATTAGGAGATGAAGAGGGAGCTTTTGAAGACTGTAATGGACTATTTTCATCCCATCTCAGTAATTTATATTATTTGCATTTTTTTTATTGCTGCTGTAATAGACTTTATTAAAATAGATGTGAAAATATAGCCATATTTATATTATTGCCAACTGTAAAATACTAGGCTAATCTATCAGGTTTGCTTTAAATGAAAATCCTGCAATAAATATTACGATTCTGACTTAGTCTGTTAAACTGAACTAAATGACCTGAATACAAAAACAGCACAACTAGAACTCAGTGATTTATCTTCCGTTGTTACTACAGTCTGATTATTAAAAACAAGGAGCAGTCTTGCTTCTTTAACTGACAGACATACTGCTTCAACTGAGCATATAGGGTTAATAAACTTGGATTTTGCCTTTTTCTTGAATATGGTCACAAGTGATTGCCTGTTTGCTTGTTTGTTTGTAAATAGTTTTAAAAAGTAGCAAGAGAGAGATGATTGTGCTTTCCTACTGTCAGTCTTTCAGTCCTTGCTTTAGAGTTTTGGAAAATTACTGAACCGTTTCTAACAAATTTAACAGTGGTTGCTTCTGTTTATGAAACTCTGTTTCCTTTGAGTTTTGCTAGGACAGAGGACAGAGGAAGCCAAGAAATGCCTTCAGGGTAGAAAGAAAGGCAGGATGAGTTGTTAACCAGACTTTATAATGAAGTTTATACATTGGGAGAGACACTGAATTTTCCCATTTATAAGCAAACTTTCAGTAGGATCTCACAGCTTCTTAAACAGCAGAGAATGCAACCCTGAAAGTGAAATGCATAAGAATTCGGCAATTTTAGGTTCAACTGCTCAGGTAATTACTTGTGTTTAAATATAGCATTCTGTTTTCATTTTGCTGTACTATTCTTCTGATTCTGATAAGATTGTATTAAGCAGTGTGAAAAAGGAAGCAGCTTCAATATTTTCAGTAAAACAAAAAGACATGTGGAAAAGCTCGGAGTAGAGAATAAGGTTGGCTAGCATTCACTGGTAAAGTAGCTGAGCTACTACAAACGTTCAATAAGAAATGATCATTTCACAGCATGTTAACAGTATTTAACAGTTGGAGTAAGCTAAGGGAATTTTCTTATATGCTAGTGATTTCTTTTCCTGTTCCCTAGGATTGTCGATCAATGCAAAATACAATAGTTCTATTTTTAGTAAATCTTTCTCTTCCAATCCCCTCAGACTTGCTGTAATGCTTTATTCTAAAATATCTATTACATACTATCCTTTCATTGCACCACAAATCATTTCAAGTAATGTATTCTGATCTCAACATTTTCTGAATCATTTTGAATAGCATTTTTATCCTTTCTCTATGAAAGTACTTCATTAAAGTTCTTTGTCACCTCCTCAACAACTGTAATAATTCATTTATTATGTTGCATATTGAGGTATTATTTCATTTAGGTATGATATTTCATAGTAAAGACAACAAATCAGCTCCAAATACCAAGTTCTGTTGCCAAACTAAGATGGAATTTCCATTAGGAATATTCACAGAGGGCTTTATGGCCCATTGTCTTAACTATCCCAAAATGAAGAATGAAATCAGAGTTTTCTGCTTCCTTGAGAAGATAGGAGAGAGAAGCCTCAAAATGCTCTAAGGACACAATTTTGGGGCGGGGGGAGATGCTTCAGTGAATCCAGCTTGGAGTTTTGGCCGATAATTGATGGCTACAGAGCTTGTAAGCAAATCTGGCATGTAAGAAACTGTATGTCTTCTGCTCACTGCACTCTTCAGTTGTCTCTTTCCTACGGTCATTTGGAAAGTTTGCTTTGTTTAATCAAACTTGCCTACAGAAAAAAGATCCACCAATCAAACAAAAAACTTAATGCCTGGTATTGATACAGATAATGGCTCACAGAAAATGCTCCTTTGATGTCTGTTGTCATTTTCTTTCCTTCTTATCTGTGACAATATATATGCTTGTTCCCTTGTGATTAGCAGATTGTGATTTTACCGTGCAGAAAATTTCAAGTTTTTTTTTTTTTTTTTTACATTTACATCTGTAAATACTAGAAACTAGGGTTAGGAGGGCATAAAGCAGTTTCAGGGCTTTTAGAAGGACCAGGGAGAACTATGGATTGTGAATGGGATTAGTAGAGTTGTTTCTATTTTGCTGTTAGCTTTAGCTTACAATTTCAGTAACTCAACTTCTCCCTGCTTCTACTTCCTCTTTTCCCCTTTGCTGCCTTACCAGCATTCCCTAAGTTGCTTTCAGATTTGTACTTACTGCTGGACACAGTTTACCTTTACAGATGATGTTTGTGGTGAGAGAGATGATCTGATCCTGGTGTTTGACTGCAGCTGCAGAGTCTCTCCATTTTTTAGTAGCTCTTTTCACTTCTCAGCATCCAGCTGGGGAGAAGTTTCAACCCCTTCTCTGACTCTCGGCAGCTATTGTGATAACCATAACCAACCTAACAGCCGTTTGGCAATACAGAGGGGGAATTGTTTAGCAGAGAAATACACATGTAGCACTGCAGATGTAAGTCTCTTTTATTACTTGTAAGGATAGAATATTTTGATTGTGGTGGAGCTTGGAAATTAATTCACTAAACACAGGTTTTGCAGGTGGAAGAACTGTAAGGAAGACTCTGTGGAACAGTACGTGAATGCTGCTGTGTGGTGTGATAAAGCTGATGTTTTTCCATCCTAGTGATTTTGAGTCTCCTATCCAGAGAAAACACTTAGACAAGGATGCCCTGCTTTCCCAGGAAAATCTAGGAGGCTCCTTTCATGTAAGTTTGTTTTTCTGTGAGCATCGGAGAGGTCCTGTGATAATGCAGCACGTACTAAATTTCATTTTGTGGCTCATAGCACACAGTCTGTGAGCATGGTGATGCTGTGGAGGTCACTCGGATTCCTGCCTTTCTCTGCCCATCTCTTGGGCTCCTGCTGGCTGCAGAGTCCGTCTCGGACTGCTCTTTCCCTGAAGGCTGCAGCAGCAGAGGGCAGTGCGAGGCTGGCCCTGGGGACGGTGTGTGTTTGTATCCTAATTTTAAAACAGTAGAATCTGCAATGAATTGCCCTTGTAGTTAACATGATTTGCAATCTTGTTTTCTCTTGACCTGTCCCTTTTTACTTCTTTGCTGACTGTATTTGTTAATGTTGCTATTTTCTTGTTAGGTGTGTGTGTATGTGTATATTACTTATTTTGTCAAGTGATACATTAGGGAGATTTATTTTATTGTCTCTTTAACACTGCTATCTTCAGAACAAACTTTCTTCTTCAGGGCTGTCCTGTTTGTGTTTTATCCTTTTTGTGGGCCTCTATTTTATTTCATTTTTAAGCTATTTGCTTTTGACAGCTGAAACTGAAGAATCCTTCAGATCCTACAGGTGTTACGCTATTAAAAATGAGATAAAGTACAGGCATACAAAAAATAGCTTGAAGAAACTGTCTGTTGCTTTGCTAATAGTCATCTAAGTAGCCAGATTGATGGTGCTGAAATTCCAGCATCTACTATTCATCATTCTTTCTTTTCTGTTCGCTGTGATTCATTCTGCACATTGCTTGCTCAGCCAGATGACACCTCCCTTGTTGAGGATGGTTGTCTGGTTTAGGGAGATCTGTTGCAATTTGCAAAGCGTATCCTTTAGAAGTATTTCAATTATTATCAAGAGAACGCTTCATGCTTTGAAAGGGTAAAAAGGTACATTGGACATACTATCCTTTGAAGTAGTTACGCTCATTGGTATGTTCTATTACAAAGCATAACATCAAACAAGTCATTCTGATATTAGTTGAAAATGCATTTCTCTTGTAAGAATTTGTATCATCCTAGGTCCCTGTGTATGCATTTCTTGACTTGACTGTTTGTCATCCTCGACATGGATGCTCAGATTTATTCTTCAGGAGCATATCTTGCAATCAGGAAACAAAATAAATGAAAATGCCTCAATAGTTGAGCATGATTTTTTTTCCTAATCAAGGAATGTAGAATTAAAATCAGTATGCAGAACATACAGGCAGTAAGTGTCCAACTTTACTGTTCAGCCAGTCAACCTGCTGTGTGAATGAGACAGAAAAGAATGATTTTCATCTGCCTGTTATGCAAGTCTTATCATGAAAATTTGACAGCTAGCTTGTGATTTTTAGTATTTTTTTAAAAGCTAAATTTTGCATATCTTTCTTACAGATTATCCTCTTTCAACACTTTCCCTAATTTTTAACTTATCTTTCATAGATATTTATTTTTCATTCTTCCTTGTATTAATGGAATTTTAAGGTGCTTAATGCTATTTGCTATGCTCTTGTTCAAAGATGGAGAGAAACCAGAGGAAACGTCTAGCAATATTTTTCCACCTTTGGTATCAGCTGTTTCCACTCCCAATTCAAGACTTGCAGATGAATTGTTATGGGCAGCTCCTTACCCCTGTAAATAATCTCACTAACCTTGTCAGATGACATCAGGTAAAAATTTGTATTGGAGATCTGTTTGTAGAATTAGGACAACAAATTACAACTCGGGAATTTATTTTCAAATAAATGAGAGAAGAGAATCTGCAGCAAAGGGAGTCATGTCTCACCTGCCATTTCTATTTAATAATTTTCTGTGTCTGCCAACAGAGGCAATATTCTGCAAACTCTGAGTTGCTCTTCCAGTGCAATGCTGGCCTGCATATTTACTTGGATTATAATAATATGTATTCCTATTTTTCATTGTATTTATTTCTCTGAGATAGGCACAAGAGGGAAAATTGGATGTTTCACCTTGAGAAAAAGGTCACATGCCTCTGATATGAATATTCTAATACTAGGAGAGACTAGGGGGGAAAAGCGTGTCAAAAGTATGCAGCCTCTCTGTTTTCTTTACAGAGAATCTACCTGTGGTTCTGACAGCATCTGTCATGTTGAACTGTGCTATGTGCTTCCTTCTGTGGGAGTCTCAGAGCAAGACCAACTCTAATCATAGAATCATAGAATCATTATGGTTGGAAAGGACCTTTGAGATCATCGAGAACAACTGTAAACCCATCCCCACCATGCCTGCTAAACCATGTCCCTAAACACCTCATGTACACATGACACTTTCTTATCCAAAGTATTTTGTTTCAGTTTCTCTTTCGAATGCCAGATACCATCTTGTCCTCTGTACTAGGACAGATAATGATTTCCTATCACTCTGAAAAATAAGAAGTGGATCGTCTGATGTACAATACCAGTCCTTTTTCATGTATGATTTCATCATATGAACTCCAGCCTGCTCCTGTCTAGAACTGAAGGATGGGTTGAGGTTCATAGTTAGTCATTCTCACTGACTCTCCTTTCACCGCTTTATAACAAATACTCTTTTACTAAAGAGGATATATTGTAAATATCGTTCTACTTCTCTCTGGCATTAAATACTATTTTTAGAGGGAAAAGTCCACTCCTAGAGACCCCTGCAATGACCAGTGGGAGCAGATATACATTTTAACAGGGATTTTCATGGCAACACCAACAATTTGTTTCTACCATCCACCTAAAAAAATATTGTTCTGCCCTTAATGTTTCATAAAATTTCTTAGCCAAATAGCTCTGGAAATGTCACTGAAAGTCAATACAAAAATCCAGAGGGAAGAACATGGACAAGTAAAAATTTATTCCCTGCCAATATTGTAGGAAACAGGCAGCATGAACTACTTGTCTTTAAACTGTAATACTTTCAGAACCTGTCATCTCAAAATTCTGTGCAAAACATTTTCTTCATTGCCCATAATATATTGTGATCATGAGATGACTTTTTATTATCATATTATATTACTATATTTCCAGTATCATGGTGGTTAGAAAACAGTATATATAGATTTAGTACTCTGAAGTGTTTTTGTGGTTGTTATTTAACCTCCAAAATGTAACAAATCAACTAAACAACTAAATGACATGATACTTATTTTTGAATACCCTGTAAAAGTAGGGTACAGGGGAACAGTTAGTTATGTTAGTGATGGGCATTACAAAGGGCAGCGTAAAAGGATGCACAGGTTTTGCGTCCTCAGAGCTTTTTTTCTTGCTGAAGATGCCACCATCAACAGGTGCAGCCAGCTGTTCCAGAAATTCCCCTGTTGATCAGGAGCATTTTGGATCAAGCCAGTATCCTAATTATTCTTGTTCTTTCACAGCTCTTTCAAGTATTTCTTTTTCTCTTACTAGTCTACATGGAATTTTGGTGTGTTTTGGTGACTGACCAAGTCCTGCTCCCTGTGCTGCTTCCATACTTGCAGGTATAATGAAACAAATGGAATGAGTCGAAGTTCTGACTGAGCAGCAGAGAGACTCTGTTTTGTGGTATGCTGGACAGTCAAAAGGGTTGTGAGGCTTGTGGTTTATGCTTGGGTTTTTTTGTTTGATTTGTTTGTTTGTTTGTTTTTCTTAAAAGCAAAGTTGTAGAAAATATTCTGGAAGCAGTACAAGCTCTTCATTCAGAGCTCATGGAAATCAAGAGGAATTTTGCCACTGATTTAAATAGCTTTGGATGAAGTCTCACATTTAAATTAGTCTCAATGTAAATATTTTAAAATATTCCAACTATCTCATTTAATTGAACGTATTTCTGCTGCTGGTTGCTCTTTTTTGTCAATTATCTTTCATGATAAGGAACTGCACAAATGCATGTTGTTCCAAAAAAATCTTCCTACTACGCTCAATTACTCTGTAGAGTTGTTCCAAGAACTGTGCTACCCAGAGATAGACTATTGCTCTCCTTTTGGCTCATTCAACAGCAAATTTCTATTAGAAGAAATTTTACTGGAATATGTATTTGTTTATAGTATTTTTGGATGAGTATTTATTTTATTTATTATAATGCTTTTGCCCAAGTATGTGCTTTGTTTATAACATATGTATATATATATATATAGGTGTGAATGAAAAGCTCAGACCAACTCCGCCACTGTGGCTTGCGCATAAAGCAAGTCACAGAAATGTTGATCAGGTTGCCCTCATCAGTTAGTGGCAGAGTTTAAGTTATCAGTTAAAAATATTTCTAGGTGTCTATACATGAAAGGGCTGAGGAGTTCGGTAAATGTCTAAAACTTAGAGCATTCATTAGTATTCCAGTACTGCCTTAATGAATGTTTAGAGATCTGCTGAGAGAACCTTATACCTAAGAGCTACCAGTCAGCATACTGCCTGTGTTTTGGTTCTCGGTCTTTTAGAAAACATATTTGTCTAATCATAAGAATTCTGGTTATTTGCTTTTACAGATAAGCGCATCGGAGGAAGAACAGCATAGTTATTCCTGTTCCGTAACAAAGATCTGAGTGACTGATTTATTACTCAGTTCACTTAGTTTCCTGAATTCATTTGTCTCTTGGTCTAATTTTTGGAGAAATAAATAATGAGAAACTTGGTTGTAGAAGTGTTTTTATAGAAGTCAGAACTGATCACCACTGCGCTTTTTGTTTGTTTGTTTGTTTTTAAGCAAAAGCTATGTGGGTTTTTTTGATCGTTTTTTTCTTAGATGTGCATTTTTTAACTTGCTACAAAGCAGAATCCTTGGTTGAATGCTTACAAGCTGATGGATGTTAGGCTGTAGCTGTATTCACCAGGAGAGGAATGATCTTATCCATTCTTATGCATCTCAGTAAGGATATTTATGCAATAAAGCTAGCTCCACTCTTTAATATCTGTGGAGAAAATCTGCTCTACAGTAAAATATTGGTATAGAAGATCAGAACTGTGAACATGTAGTAAATTTGTATTGCTCTAAGGATGTATCCATTATAGAACAGGAATGATAGTTTCTATTCCTGTAAGCCTCATGTGAATTGCTGCTAACTTAACTGAATTTCAGGAGAATGATCGAAATCCTGCAGTAGCTTCCTTTTGCCTTTGGTGAGATTTGATTCATGTTCAAAGAGTAAAATGTCCATATATTCCAATTTTAGTGGAATTTCAGTTTATATAGGGCACATTGCAACTCCAGAGTATCTTTAGTAAATATACACATGCATCTGTGCCTGTTGTAAAATATTTGTTTAAAATATATACTTATGGTTGGATTTGATATGTATTTACATTCAATAAACAGCATAGTGGAGTAGCATCCATTGCACAGAAAAGCATTTTGAATGAATTCTTTGGAGTGGAAAAAAACCTCCTTTCTCTTTTTCTGTCTCTTTTCTCAGACATTGAACAATTTGGTATGGTTGTTTGAAGCATATTTTAGCAGCACTTGATCTTACTGAAGGTATTAAGCTATTGGAAGGAAACATCTCATCTGAAGTGTTACTATAAGTAGAAAGTCAAGTGGTAGCAATGTGGGTATGACTTTTTTAAAATAAAAATATTCATATATGGCTAATGTTACTGTAATGCATAGCATTGTAAAATTATTTCAGGTCTTTATTTAAATAGAACAATTATAGAAAGAAAAATGCTACGGTTAGTAGGGTCGTATTGTAATGATTCCCATGCTTGAAAGAGTGCTAAGCGTTAGAAAGTTAAGCTATATGCACATTAATAGAGCAGTCTGGCCGTAAACAATTCTTTAACATTAAGTGAGATAAAGCCAGGCTGACAGATTGCATGAACAAACACAAACAGAATGCAAATTGTTCTGCACTTCATTCATTACATTAGACAGTTCAATTACAACCTGAAAGACTTATAGTGCGGTTACCAAACTTGTCTTCTGCTGACTTTGTGGGTGGATGCAAAATATCTTTTTTGTTGATAAACTTGTCTGGCAGAATCTTGAATAGGATGAGGAGCTTTTCAGGACAAACTAACAAGTCCAGAGAAGTGACAGAAGAGAAGTGACACCATGCATTTGTGTGCACTCATTTTGCTGTTTGTCTAATTATTCTTTGGGAAGTCTTGGATTAAAAAAAACATCCCTTCTTCAGAAAGACTAGTACTTTTATTCTATATGAATAAGATATTTGCTACATGCCAATGGGCCGTGTGTTCTTTAATAATTAATATTCTCTTATTCTGTCACCGGCCACACTTTTCCACATGCTTTTAATTTACTCTTTGAGTAAAGTTATAATTGGTACAGAAAGAGTAGATAGGTCAGCAGTGAGTTATGTGAAAATGGAGTATGTGTTAAATTTTCTGCATTTTGTGTGAAAATCACTCTTTGAAAGCAGTTGTGCATTCCTATTGTGGTGTCTGAAGTCTCCCTCACTGGCAGAGCAGGCCTCCAAATCCGTTCTGCTGTGAGATCTCTGCAGCTTGATGCATCTAGCTGGCTTATTAATTCAATAGCTTTACTAAATAACTTAAACAGGAGAGGAAATGTTTTTTAGGAGGACCTCCTACTCAAGGAAGCAATATACATTTTTCCCATTTTGTCTTATGCAGTAACTCTATCCCGCTGTGTGGCCTGTCACCAGACCTGCTAACCTCATAATCAGACATACACTCTTTTTTTCCATCCTTTTTCTTTGCCCACTGTGGTCCCTTGTTCTTTGTGTATTGAATAAAAAGTGATTCCATGTTCTGTAGATTATTTCACTTAGTGAAATTTCTCCTCTGTATGATAGAAGCAGGTTGCATCTCAGCAAAGGGTAAGTTCAGGTACAGATCACTTCTTTTCTGGCATTGTGCAGCAACTCTGAGTTTTGCCAGGTTGTAAAAGAAATACCCAGACTTCATTCTCTTCAATTCCTTCAGCCTGGGGGCAAATATATTTTGTCACTAAATGTGACAGATGTGCTCTTGACTTTTCACACCTAGCCCTATTCAGATATTAACCACCACATTATCTGCGTGGGTTGTTGTCTCCTGGATCTCTTCCCCCATTCAGACATTAACCATCAATAACAGTCCTGATGGCTGCATCCTGAGGAGAGATAAGGCTAGATGTGCATACACCAGTCAAAAGTCCTCTGAAATGAAAGAATGACTCCCAGTCAATCATCTTATCCCATAAATATGGGGATAGCAAGGGAGCCCATTGAGCTCTCCTCGCATGGCAGTGGGTTGCATGCTGGGATCTCCCCTTGAGCAGAGATGCCTCTCAAGGGTACTCCTCAGGGTTGAGAGATCCTTGCCAGATCCTAACAGATTCATGGTAAGTGACTATAGCACGCTCTCTTTTTGAGCTTGTAATCTTTACTGACGTAACTGTGCACAAATTTCCTTAGTCATAAACCGTTGACCAGATCTGGGACTAGGATTGGATCCAGCTGCACTCAGACTTCTCTCAGGAGTTTGGAAAGCAAGTGGGTCCAATCTGAACCCAGTGACTCAACAGGAGGGTCTCCTTGGTAATGCTGTGTGTATCCTGTACCCCATGCAGTAAGTAATAAGTGACCTTGCCATAGAATCTCGAGCAACCGTGGTCCATATCAATAAAAGCTATAACAAATAATAATAATAATAAATATATATAAATAAATAAAAATATATAAATAATATTAATTATAAATAAAAAGTATAAGTAAAAAATATAAATAATAAATAATAAAACCTATTACTATTTCTTTCCCACAAGTGAAGTGCATTGTGTCACTCACTCCTACCACCACAGTGTTCTGTGACACTACAGTAGCTTCAACATCAAATATGAAGTATTTGCAATAGTCCTTTAAGTGTTTACTTTCATGATACTGTATCTGTATTTATTTGGGTACACGTAAGAAAGGGTTTCCAGGAAAGAGAATACGTTTTATTACAAAAAATTATATAGATAAAGATAACCTTTGAGCACGTAGTCCTAGTCTCAGTTTACATGAACTTTTATGTTACTAATCGGGTTTAAAAGTCTGCATCAGTTCTCTCTGGTTTATATAACAAGTGGGAATATTGATGAAACATGAGAAAATGTGAAAAGACAAGAATGGTGATTTATGATGACAGTTCATTGAGTCTGTATGAAGACCTCCAATTGTCATTGAGATTCAGTGACACCAAGTACCCTGCTGATGTCATGAGTGAGATGGGAAGGATTTGACTACCAAAGTAGCGCCTTTACCCACGTAGGTTTATTAAGACTGTCACTGTGAATTCTGCTGGATAACTATGTACAATGTCCAATTTTATTGCACTTGTCTTACTCGTGCTTCCAGCATTGTGGAGGCAGATACTAAGTCTGTAACAGTGCTTAAAGACTTGCCAACTTTAAATCTTGACAGGTTATTAAATAAAACAAATTAAGATATAGGAGCATTTCTGGTTATAGAGCAACTTCATTTTCACCGTGAATTCAAAGGACATGCACACAAAATGTGCAAAAAAATGTGACATTCTAACCTGCCTTTACAATTGGTATCAGCTATGGATTTTCCTAGTGGAAGACAGGGTCTAGTTGAGACACACCACTCCCTTCCTTTAGGAAGAAATGCATGGAGCTTTTATATGGGACATGCAGTGTAGCCTCAGAATAAAAAGCATGTAATGGAGAGGTGTGATATGTTTCAGTTTGGTTTATAGTTGTTTATAGTTAATCAGAAACAAAACTGCTATCAGACACTAAACTACTAGTATTGCTGTAGCTGTGACAGTCTAAGAAAAACAGGAAATCGAGGTTTGAAGGGAGGGGATGCAAATCTTATTAGACTGACAGACAGAGCTGAACAAGGTAACAGAACTATAACGATATTAATTACAGCTGTCAGAGATAGGTTTGTTAGCATTTATGGCCTATGCAACTTGACCTTTAATTTACTATGATTTTCCTTTCAAAATCTAGACTGTATATCCTAATATTGCCAGAGAAATTCCCAGGCTTAAGTGCCCACCTGATTTTTGGCAAGTAAGAATGAAATAGCTTTTGTAATTCATCTTGGATGAATTTTACCCGGGATACTTAAAAATTTAACTGTGCTATATTCATTGGGTGTTTTGGTAGATGGCTAAGAGTCATCAGTCTTCAGCATAGGAGATATATTTCATATGTATCAGTCATATGTATCTGGCTCAATATCTGAAAATGAGCAATCTGAATATTAGAGGCCTACACTAGAATGTGAAGGTGAACTGTGCATTGTAATTTGCATTTTTATTGTGTTTTGGTTTTGCTAGATTTTTTTTCTAACAGACAGACTTTTCTGGGAAAAACAAGTCAGTTTATTTAAGATCGAGTCTGAATTTACTAAGTTTGATTTTGGCAAAGGGACTAAGAAATAGCTTGGTAAAGAGTTTCTGGCGCTCAACAGGGACCTCATAAAATTCCTGCCTGCTAGGATGCTTACAGCTCTCATCATCTTCCTTCCATTCAGCTGGTTCAGGATTATCTAAATTAGTTAAAGATATCTGACAGCTTTGCCTGTAGGTAAATTTTATAAATTAGAATTTTTGACATGATTGTGTACAGTTTCTATTTATAAATTCCACAGAAATTAATCTGGGCTAGTTAATATGGTGGAAGTCCCCAGAGATAGCAGCCTTGCATCTACTTATGGTTTCTATGGGATCTTCAAGAGTCATGATGTGGCTGACTGAAATCCTCAGTGAAGTAGTTATTATGTTTGAAATAATGGGTAGCATTGTTAGTTTGATTGCAAAGAAGAAATCTCTTCCCTTTACACCAGCAGACAATTTCATTTTATCCCAACAGCAGGATTTGGCTTTTCTATTCAAGTGTTAGGCAAATTCCAGTAGGCATTAAATAATTCTGCAAAGCAGCTCCACAGAGCGCGTCTTTGTTTGCCCTAATCGACATGTAACTCATGTAGATGACCTTTAAAAAAGTGGAAATAATGAATTTTTAAAATTATTTTTTAGCATTGGTACACTAGTTGTATATTTCTATCTACAGAATAAGGTAACAAGACAAAGTTTTCTTTGTCTTTCCATAATTTATGATGCCCATTATCTGCTGGTCTTTTAAAGTACATGTTGTCCTAAGTGGCTTTTATGATAGGTACTCATTTTTCTTGATCGATGTTTTGTCTACTTACCATTGGGTTGGCAAAATGTAAGAAACAGAGGTTAGTTTAAATCCCAGACAGGAAGGGATTTATACAGTATGAATAGAAAAGCAAGTAAATCTTTCTGCCTTTATTAAAACATGCACAGAAGTGCATTCTGTTCTCTTAACATCCTTGTGGGCAAGCAAATGTTCTCAGTAAACAGAAAAAGAAACAAACAAACAAAAAAACAATGATCTGTGATTGCAGGTAGTACTGGTATTTCTGAGATATTGAGAAAAGCACTTGTTCCATGTGACTTACAGGATATTCACAATAAAACGTCCAAGCCTGTGGACATTTTAGTAGGAAGAGTTTCCCAGTCTGCCAAGGATTTTATGATTTCTCAGCCCTTCTTTCTGTTTTTTTTTTTTTTTTCTTGGATGATCAGGGATCTGGAACATCTGCCCTATAAGGAGAGGCTGAGGGAGCTGGGCCTGTTCAGCCTGGAGAAGAGAAGGCTGAGAGGGGACCTGATCAGTGTCTATAAGTGCCTCAAGGGAGGCAGTGAGGAGGATGGGGCTGGCATCTTTTCACTGGTGGCCACCGACAGAACAAGAGGAAATGGCCACAAACTGAAGCTCTTAAGGAAACTTAAGGAAGAACTTCTTGACAGTGAGGGTGACAGAGCACTGGAACAGGCTGCCCAGGGAGGTTGTGGAGTCTCCTTCTCTGGAGATCTTCAAGACCCGCTTGGATGCAGTCCTGTGCCACGTGCTTTAGGTGGCCCTGCGCGTGCAGAGGGGTTGGACTAGATGACCTCTAGAGGTCCCTTCCAGCCTTAGGCATTCTGTGATTCTATGATTCTGATTCTTTTGGGAAATGTATTGTGGATACTATATAACTAAATAAGTTCAATCAGTATAGATTTTTCAAAATAGAATTGCAGCAGTGACTATATCCTTTTTCTGTGTTAGTATATTGATTGTGTTTCAGCTCTGTTACTGGGCTGAACTTTGGTAAGAAATCTGGATACAAGCCAGGATGTGGAATTTAGTGGTGCTGAGGAATGATTTTGGCCTTTCAGCACACTGCAGGTGAATATCCACACCCATATCACGGAGCATGAGATACTGTTTTTTCATTTGAGAGAAGTGGAAGGAGTTTAGGAATATGCAGTAAAAACATCTGACTCATTCTGCAGAGAGAGACAGCTAGAAAGCAGTGATGGGAACCAAGACTCCTGGCTTGTATAATTCTGATTTCTCAGATTTTTTTCAGTAAGCACTGAAAAAGCATGTATCCTTTAGAAAAAAAAACTGTCAACCTGATCAAGATTCAAGGGCCCGTAGTGCAAATGGTGCACATTTCTATGGCCTTCACCTTGTGAGTGGGTTAGTGCTTGGAACATGTGCTCCAAAAGATGTGTTTCTTGGTGATGAATGATTAACAAGTTGAGGCAATTGCGAAAAAAAAAGTACTGAAAAATCTAAAGCCCCTGTGTTGTCATCTTTGTTTGAAGGCTTATGTCTACAAATCAGTCCCAAATTAAAGCTGTCTCATGGGTCCCTTTCTGATACTGAACACTTACAGAGATGCATTTGCCAGTTGTTTCTGTGTTCTTTGGCTTCCCATGGAACTTCAAGATCAACTCTGTCATTGCATATCTTCAAATGAATACCTGACTTTGGAATGACAGCTGTCACTAATAATTTCATACTTTCTATTCTTTCTATGAATACTTGACGATCTCCACGGTGCAGGTAGAAATACTGTCTCTCTTCAAGAAACAGAATTTACCCAGTAACTGGCTTGAGACTCTTGAAATCGCTTCTGGGAACTGAAACTATCAAAAATGTCATTAAATTCTGCATCAGGTGTAAGGAGAATTGCTTGGAGATTATCTATCCTCACGAAAGCCAGTAAGCAACATGCAATATCTCGGGGGAAAAACTTTTAAAAAATCCCCAAAGGATTCCTTCTCAAAACAATGCAAAATGGAGGTGTATGGAGTAATATGTCTCTCTCCCTACTTTTAATTCTTTTGTATTTGAATTTCGGTGTTTGAGTCTGCCATGAAACCGGACCAGGTCCTAGTTCTGTTTTTTCTCTGGATGTACTTTTTTGTTTTGTTTTGGTTTGTTGTTGTGTCTTTGGCTTGTACAGAAGTTTAGAAGTTTTAGAAAAGAAATAAAGAAATTAATCCTGTAGGGCTTTTTTTTACCTTTGAAGAGAATCTGAGACAAATTATTTTGCATGTGATATTGTTCTTTGAATATGAATGCCACCTCCACAGTGATAAATAGGAGTGATAATTATTTCTGCACTCCGCTTCCACTCTGACTTACCATATTTGGTTGCAAGGAGTAGGCAATAATCTACCATGAATGCTGCTTATGGCGCTACATCTAGTATCTCTGAGTCCTTCCTGAGTCTCTTCAGAAAGAGAATAGTTTTGTCTCTTTCTTTGCCAAAATTATGCTGCCAGTTGTGCATCTTACTTGTTTATTTGTTGCAGCTTTTTGTGAATACATTTTCAGTGTTCCAAATTACTGTTAATATTTTCACAGTTACATTGGCAGTTACCTCATTTATTATTATTAATTTGGTCAAATAAATGTCCAGATAAGATTTAAAGAGTGAATACCTGTATTTCAACTGTTGTATTTGACAGTTAAGGCCATGAAAGACATCTGTTTTTTCTTTTCTCCTAAACAATTGACTTTACGTGGTTCTCAAATGGTTCCTCAAGTTCTCTTGGTTGTGAAAACTAATTCTTCTGCTGTGAAGTTTACATTGCCAAGTGTGTCCATTGATTTTTCAATCAAACCTTTTAAAGGCTGATATTTTTGGTGCATGAAATCTGTGAATACTAAAAAATATATATATTTTTAAGTTTGACAGTATATCCTAACCAGACATTTTTATATTGGCATCTTTATAACTCAGAAAAAAAATACTGGAAGGGACACACACTAACTGCAGTTCATGGATGTCTACAAAGAAATTTGAGGCAAATCCCCCTGGCTTGAAGACAAGGTGCTCTTTAGTTTGATGGCTTAGGTGAATCAAGCCAACAATGTAGATTATTAATGGTGTGTTCATTTTGAAGGCTGGCATCAGCTTTATTCATTTTCCCAGTAGGTATGTTTATTCAAATTAAAATAACCTGTCTATTATTTTAAAATCAATAAAAATAAAAGTAGGGGATAAAATTTAGTATATTTTTGCTGTCTTCAATTTACATGTATATGCTCTGTTGTTATATATGGAAAAATGAGTATTTCTGTTTATATAATTCTCTTCAGCCCTTTCCATTACGCTAATAATCATGTGTTTCACTAAGATGGATTATGACAGATTTTCAAATGGTAGGTATATATATCCTATGGTAGGTAGATATATCCTATATCAACGGAAGCAGAATTTCTGATCAGCTAAGTTATTTACCTAGGGAACCTTGTAGTGAGTGTGATGAATTTTGGCATAAGTTGGCTGTACAGTTGTAGAAAGCAGGATTATGCTAGATTTCTATTATTTATGAATGAGAAAGTCCAACTGATGTGAATCTTAGAAGGAATCATGCCATATTTTAATTACAGGAAAAATCAGAAACCCGTAAATGGTTTGAGTGCCCATTAAGCTAAACAGGGGACATGTATAGTAAGAAATTCTGTGCAATGATGAGTTTAAAATCTAAATAGATCATTCAATTTAAAGCATTCATGCGATGGGAAGCTGCAGTATGGAGACCTTAACTGATCTGCTCTCAAACAGAAGTCTGCGATAGCGAACTGAAAACAGGTCTTGAGTTCCATCTTAGTGTGTTTACTACATATGGCTTTGCTTTGCTGACATTGTTTGAAAGGATATGATAAATACGACCAATCTGAAAAGCTTTGTGTGGAAGTCGTGGGGTACACAAATCTTTAGCTAATTACTTTTGAAAGCTTCTGTATGTAGCTTGTACTAAGGTAGGGTATGGAAATAACTGGGGAGAGATTAAATTGGAGTGTTTTTCACTCAGAAATTTTAAATTTGTCAATAATATCTCATTTGAAATAGGATTTTATTTTACTTGAGTTGGGAAATTATTGGGAATTACTTTTAATAGAAAAAAATGTTTTAAAAAATTCTCCTTTTTTGTTGTTTTTAGTGCACATGCTTGTGATTTGCATTATTTTTCATGCTTCAGGCCTTTGTATGAGATGATTGCATAATTGCTAAAAGAAAGTTGTCTGGTTTAGCTTTTGCTTGTGGTAGGGTGATGAAGCAATTTTCTATTTAGAACATGGAACTATGATGTCATTTAGAGAGATAATGATACAGCTTTATTTTCACATATTATACACTTACGGGAATATGTGGAAAGTCCTGTGTATTGCTACCCATAGGCGGGATTTCATTTGCAAAAGTAAACAAATCGGTTAATTGATTGCCTCATTATAGAAATTCTTAAGCAGTGAAAAGTACCTTTTTCTAATTAGATTGTTTGCAAGTTGCTTGTATGGCTCTGGAAGCAACTGTTTTCTCTCAGCTGTGGCATGAAGGAATATTGGTATATTATTAGCACACTTTCTATGGCTTGAAAATTTTGCAATTGTATGTTTCATAAAATAAAGCTTTTAATGGAAGTCCTAATTCTTTATAGAGAGCTGGAACCCAATTCATTGACTGTCTTGCACTAGAAAGCATAAGAAGGCAAATAGCTTCTAGCTCTCCGATAAACTACTTCCTTTTGATTACATGGCTGATATGATGCTAGCTACCCATCTGCATTTTATTCTAGTACAGTGAAGTGGAAGACATCGTATAAATTTTCATCAGACTTCATACAATAATAGTTGTAGAAACTTTGGTGACTGATAATCGTGAAAACCATATAATGCCTTACATTTGCTTTATCATCTTTAAGGATAGAAATAAGATTTTCTGTACCTCATGCTCAGCAGAATTTAGCAACTTGATTTAGCTAAACATTAGCTAAAATTAGTGTGAATTTCAGGGATTGATACACTTACTTGTTCAGTATTACAGAAAAACCTCACAGATTACACTTTTGATTTATCTGAGGGTGTGTTTTGGGGTAAGCTGTGTGATAACTGAAAGCAAACATTCTCATAAAAACATACCTGACCAAAGTAGCCATCTACTGTGAGCTCTGCTGTGAAATATGTACTTATCTTTCTTATTTCCTCTCTAGTTTATCAGCACTGCAGAAAGCACCTGGTCTCTCTAGGCAGCTATCCAAACTTAGATGGCAACTGTAGAATGTAAGAAGCAGAGTATTACTTACATTCTTAGCAGCTATAAATATTGGTATATTTTGTCCTTAACTCTGTATACCTCCTAGGACCATTTTTTTCATATAGAAAACACAGTATTACAGATCCGTATCTGTAGCATGTTTTCTGAAGTAAAGTAGAAAACAAAGACCTAGTTTGTAGGATTCTCTTTGTAGGATATATAACTCTTGTGTTTACTTTTCTTTCAATTTGTGGGGAAAACCAAAGAAGTGATTTGTTGAGCAACATCACTGTTAAATATGGTCCACTGAATAGAAAAATTACACTGGTTTTGATATATTGATCCTACATCTGAACATTTGAGGCATTATATCACAATCTCAGTAATGTTTGTGTCCTGCGGGTGATATTTTATTGCTGCAACAAGACATTACATGTACACAGTGAGGTTATTTATGGTTCATTGAGCCATAGAAGTTAGAAATGGAAAATGACCTATTAGCTCATCCAGTCTATCTCCCCACAAAGACAAGCACATTTCTGTAATTGCACATTGATGACAGCTAGACATACAGCCATGGCAACAGGGCCATGACTCTAGCAGGGCAAATATGCAGCCCTATTCCTTGTCCATAAGAGTGCAACATGTTTACAACTTGATGCACTGTGTTGACTCATAAAACTGTAGTACTGGTATGCTAAAAGCACTAGATCATGTTGAATTTTTTCTTATTTTTTGTATCATGTAAAATATGTGATTCAATTTCGTATTTGGAACAGATAGTCAGAACTGCTCCCATAAGAAAAAACTAAAATCTGATGTCTTTCTAGTAATAATGAATTTTATTCACACCAGTGAGGATTGTAAACAGCATTATGTTATATTTTACATTACAAAGTAAGTAACCTGTAACTAATGTATGGTAATCATGTGCTTTTGCTGTTTTTTCTCCAAATGCCTGCTGCAATAGGCAAAACCAGGATGTTGTTAGCTCTTGTTAAAACAAGCAGCTCTTGTTAAAACAAGATAGGTTTACCCTGGTGCTATAAGAAGGACAGCTGATACTTATAGCACCACTGATGACAACTGAAAGGTCTCAGGAAAGCGTTATTAAGAGAATGGAAATGGTAGACCTAATAGAGAATCTGTTCTTCAGAAAGCTCTCTCCTTACTATCCCCAGCTGTAGACACAGCATGTTAGAGAAGTGGAAAAGCATTTACTCTAATTTCTAAGGGGAAAAATCCTGATGATAAGTTATTAATTAAATTGTGCTTGAAGGAGATTATCACGAAAGAAAAAGACTAAAACCTCCTAAAGTCTTCCTGAAGATGTCACCACCGAGGACCATTAGAGCTACCCTAGCTGTATTTCCAGAAGGGTGTGTGTGTAGGGGTCTTCCCTATGTCCCCCACGGCTTGTCAATCAAGGAAGGTTATTCCAGATAGCTAGGGCATTTTGAAGGAGAAGGAACTCTGTGTAGGCGACCGAATTGACCATGAGCTCCTGTTTATTATCGGGGGAGATCTAGTCAATGGGCTGATGAGCTCTTTAGGTCCTTTAGTGAGCTCTCCTAGATCTGGTCATTAGAGTCGTTCTCCTGGTTCTGGCTTGACTAGATCTCCACCAGAGGAGAACTTAGATAGCTACACATAGACATGTGAATAAATGTGTCTGAATCTCTTCCTGAGTCACTCATGGTGGGATGAAATAAAGGGATTCCTCATAGAGCACTTCGGTTGCTATGGTCATTCCTGGAAAAGTAGCACTGAGAAAATTCACTTCTAAATTTCACACAGATTCCATACCAAAATATCTTAGAAGGTCAAGTTGCTATTATAAAAAATGGCAAATCCAGCTTATGACTTTATGTTTTCTGCTTATTCATTTCTAAACAAGGCTCCTTCCGTAAGAGCAAGTAGAAGTGTAATTGGATTTTGTATGTATGATAACTTTAAGATCATAGCTTAGCTAGAGTTTCTTCCAAAAAGTTTGATGAATGGAATTCGAAAATTACTAGTCAACTAAATCTAAACATTCATCTCTAAAGCCATTAATTTGAATAGTATTATACTAAGGAAATTTGGGAAAATGCTGCAAAACAATTCCTATAAATTTTACTTGAAAAATTTACCTTTAAATCTTGTTTCTTTCCCTCTCTCCTCTCTCTCTCTCTCTCATGCAGCCACACACACACATCAGGTATCCACATTTGAGATAGGAAGGGCAATCTTAACAATTTGTTGAATAATTTATGTGAAGGATTTTGATTTTAAAAAAGAGCTGAAGCATTTATTATTTGAGAAGTTTCAATAGAATTCTTTACAATCTAATATAAAAAAGTCCTCTACATACATAACATACATAGACCTTGTTTAACTCAGTAATGTCATTCTGATTCAATTAAGTTATTCTCCAGCAAAACTTGCAATATATATCTCTAATGAAAAATGAATGCTATTTTTTCCATTTTCCTTTTGGAGAAAATGTACTATGGCTCATTAGGATTTATGGGTTATTCTCTCACAAAAATATAATAGGCAGCAAGATAGAGATTCTAAAGGTACCAGACCAGCAGCAGTGGCTGATATGATATTGCTGGATTTGTGCCTAGGAGGGATTCTAGTACCTAGTATTTATGCAAACAAACAAAGAAGTGATTTACTTTTTTATTTTCAAGATCCTGCTTTCTCAGGAGGTTTTTCTGGAGTTCTGGGCCAAAGGATGGCTTGTGCTGTTTTTGGCATAGAAGGGCCTGCTGATGCTACTGTTAGATAACTGCATTTAAAAAAAAAGGATGAAGGGGAATATGATATTTCTACAGGGTTCCTGTCATAACCAGATCATAACCGTGTGACTCTATTGTTCACAAATGGTAGGGTAGATCACTAACTTTTGATTTTATTTATGCTTTCACATTTTGACTAATCTGATAGCCTTCTATGATGGGATGACTGGCTGGATAGATGAGGGGAGAGCGGTGGATGTCGTCTACCTTGACTTCACCAAGGCTTTTGACACCGTCCCTCACAACATCCTCCTGGACAAGCTCCAGAGGTGTGGGATGGATGAGTGGTCAGTGAGGTGGATTGGCAACTGGCTAGATGGCAGAACTCAGAGGGTGGTGATCAGCAGTGCAGAGTCTAGTTGGAGGCCTGTGTTGAGCGGAGTGCCCCAGGGGTCAGTCCTCGGTCCAGTCCTGTTCAATTTATTCATCAACAACCTGGATGAAGGCACGGAGTGCTCCCTCAGCAAGTTTGCAGATGATACGAAGCTGGGAGGAGTAGCGGATACTCCAGAGGGCTGTGCTGCCATCCAGAGGGACCTGGACAGACTAGACAACTGGGCGGTCAAAAACCTCATGAAATTCAACAAGGCCAAGTGCACGGTCCTGCACCTGGGGAGAAATAACCCCAGACACCAGTACAGGCTGGGGACCGACCTGCTGGAGAGCAGCTCTGCCGAGAAGGACCTGGGCGTCATGGTGGACGACAGGTTGACCATGAGGCAGCAGTGTGCCTTCGTGGCCAAGAAGGCCAATGGCATCCTGGGGTGCATTAAGAGGAGCGTCTCCAGCAGGTCGAGGGAGGTGATCTTACCCCTCTACTCAGCCCTGGTGAGGCCACATCTGGAGTACTGTGTCCAGTTCTGGGCCCCCCAGTACAAGAGGGATGTGGAGCTGCTGGAGAGAGTCCAGCGCAGGGCCACGAGGATGATCAGGGGCCTGGAACATCTGCCCTATGAGGAGAGGCTGAGGGAGCTGGGCTTGTTCAGCCTGGAGAAGAGAAGGCTGAGAGGGGATCTGATCTGTGTCTATAAGTGCCTCAAGGGAGGCAATGAGGAGGATGGGGCTGGCCTCTTTTCACTGGTGGTCACTGACAGAACCAGAGGAAATGGCCACAAATTGAAGCATAAAAAGTTTCACGGGAACTTAAGGAAGAATTTCTTTACTGTGAGGGTGACAGAGCACTGGAACAGGCTGCCCAGAGAGGTTGTGGAGTCTCCTTCTCTGGAGATCTTCAAGACCCGCTTGGATGCAGTCCTGTGCCACGTGCTCTAGGTGGCCCTGCGTGTGCAGGGGGGTTGGACTAGATGACCTCTAGAGGTCCCTTCCAACCTTAGGCATTCTATGATTCTATGATTCTGTGTGCTCCCCAGAGGAGGAAAACAAAGGAACCATCCTGGGCCGGGCGTATCATACTGCTTATTAGCCCATCTGTCCTTGGTAGATAACCTGAGCATATGCTGCACTTCCAGAACTGGCGGGGCACAAACTGCTTCTGTCCATTTCTACATCCTTTAAGTAGGACCACTGCCCCGGGGCATCAGAGATCTAGGCATACAGGTGGACACAGGCACCTAAACTAGACATCTAATCCTAGCAACGTGCTCTAAACAAAATAAAAATAAAAAACCTTACAGGTTGTCCTGTAAAGCTTCTCTTCTCAGGCATCTCCTCTCCCACAGGCACTTAAGTCTTCACCTGAAGGTTGTGGCTTTGTTGACTGAGGCCGGGAGTGCTGCCATACTGGCTGAACTGATCAGCAGCACGCTTCTGCGTAATCCTGCCATTACCCTCCCTGAGAGATGTGCTTTGCACTCCTAATCCTGCTGTTTTAATGTCAGCTTTCTGGGATGTAGTTTCCAGGTAAACAAACATGCAAAATTGAAGTTTTAATGCAGCATCATCTTGTCACCTATCAACATCAGCAGTGCTGGAAGCTTTTCAGAAGCAGTAGGGTGATAGCTGCTGTGTTAGTTAATGAAATACTAGGAGCTGCAGATGCGTGTCTTCCTTCAAGTAGGCCAGCACAGGTGGTGCTGTTGAGAATATACAAAACAATAGGTTTGTCTATGAGTGGAATAATTATCTCCACCTTTCTGGGATCTACAGAAGGAACTAAAATGAATTAATCTAGGCTAGAAGTCTAGTAGACATTTGAGGTGAAAAACCCCGGTCAAGAGAACAGCTACAGTTTAATATGTAAGATTTCCATTATAGCAGAAATAGAAACACAATAGAACAGAATCTTAAGATGAATAAAACAATTAAGGAAAATGCTTTCTTAAAAAATTCATTGGGAATTCTGTGCTAAAATCACCTTAGCATATATACTGTGCGTTATGTAAATCTGGCTGCCTAATTGTACCATTTTTATGTCTCTAAAAATTTGCAGGGAGCCTTATGTAAATATGCACATCAATTTTTATTACCTTTATAAGCAGCAAGAGCCTATGCAAAGCCATAGGAGGTGATAAATACACTACTGTATTACATTTCCCAGTATATATGTGCATATTTCATCCAGGAATTTGACCATGGCATGTCCTTCATGATTTTACCTCTAGCTGTTGTCATAAATATTCCTGCTGAGTGCTAACAGCAGAGAAAGCGAAGCACGATTCATTGCATCTTCCGAGTCATACAGGAATTTCCCAATTGCAGAAGATCCAATTAGTATCTTAAAACCTCTGATGTATTTACTGCAGAAACTGTTATCTCTGCACAGCCTAGAATACCAGTTGTGTATTGTCAGCAGTATAAAGTCTGCTCAGTACAAGCTCCAAATATACTATAGCACTTGGAGACAAAGTGTTTCTAAATTCTTATTTTATATATTGACAGACTTCATTGACAAGAAGGTTTGTCTTCTGCATCACTGGATATGAGAATTCTGGAAGTTAGCCCTTTCTTTTCCCTAACTAATGCTGAGGGTGTGCTTTGAGAATTTAACTTTTGTAATAATTCTGCTTCAGTAACCTTAAAACTTGAAAATCCTTAAGAAATAACATTTCTGTTTAGAGATTTGTGGTATCATTTGGAGAAAGATACTATTTATTCTTCATACTAAAAATCAAGAACTGGTCTTCGAGCTGTTCTATTTCATTTTTGTGAGTAAGTTTCGCTTGTGGTAGAAGGGTAGAAGGGCTGATGGAGAAACAGGGACTTGTTTAAGAAAGGAGAATTACTTTGAGATTCATGAAATTTACTGAACCAGAATGACAATTTGTATTAGTGTATTCCCTGCACAGGCTAAGCAATCATTTTTAATTTGTATTTTATCTCTAATTGTTACTACAGTATGACTTTATCAGGAGAAAAGAGCTATCTTGAAGTCCATTAATTCTAGCTGTATTGCTTTTGAGTTTTCCAGTAGTCCTGCTTTTGGTATAAGCTGACTCATAAGAGCAGGCATAAACATCTAGAATCCAATAACTGCCTGTAGAGTCTCACCAAGATTTGCTAATGAAAAGGAAAGCGTCACTGAGATGTAAAACTTTCAGAATAGCATGATAAATAAGCCCATGGGAGGTTGATTGGTCAGTAAAAGAAAAAACAGGCAGACTTATTTGAATAGAGGTTTTGATTTTGGTTTAAGTTCATACAACTTAAACCTGGGATCAAATGCCAACTGTCATACCGGCATTACTGTACCACAATTGCAAAATGGCATTGTTTCAGAGTCTTAGAAAATTCTTTGTAACTATGTAAATCATGTTATTGTTACAATCATATAAACACATGAGTGTGTGTGTAAGAGAGAGAGGAGTACCTGTGTTCATTATCGTGTATTTAAGCTTGGTTTGAAATTATTTGTTTTTTGGAGAGCGACCGAAGGATTGCTTGACATCAGGATCAGAAGCACACATTATTGATAATATTCATAAAGCATTAAATAACTGACGTAAATAATGTAACCTTGTATAAACCTGTAAAATTATGTAAAATATGGGTCTGATTTCATAGCTATATTTATCTCACTGTAATTCTTCAGTAATTTTAAGGACAATGAACATTTATTTCAAACTCAGGAATGGAAAATTCAAGAAATGTTATTAATGATCATACTATCTCCTCTGGGAAATTCCTGACTGAAGTGTTTTGCATAATTCTGTCCACAGCATACATTCTTGCTATGGAAGCAGAACAATTAATTCAACCATTCTTCAGCTTTTTCTTTAGCATTTTTATTTCTACCCTGTCTGTGGTAACATCTTTTATTATGGTGCTTTGTCAAGCATAATGTTTCTGTTATACAGCTCCGGTTTTCCAGAAGCTACATTTCAAAACATCTGCTTGGTTTAGTGAGAAGTTTCATTACTTGCTGTTCACAGCCATCCCATGCTACAAAAGCTCCAATATTTAACGTTCCATTTTCAAAGAGGTTATTTGTTGGTCCAAAGCTGATACAATACCACTGACTTTGACAAAGTTAACCCTAATATAAATAGTGAATATTTATCCCATCATTCAATAGTGACACAGATACCTCTAAATTTCTTGTTATGCCTTATTGCTCTTTCTAGGTTACAAGTTTGGGGTGCCTAAATTTTTGGAATACTAACCTAAATAACTTTACTCTCATTCTTCAAACATGTTGAAGTCTATAAATCCAAGCAAAATCCGCAGGATTTCAGTCTGTAAGAGCCTTAAGCCGGGTACTTGGCAACTGAAGTGCTGGATATACTGCTCTTTTGTAAATTCAGAATCCTAACTTTCTGGAGACAAGCAAATAGTATAAACATTAGAAGCAGTAAGGAAGGCAACCTGGAACTTGTGAAATGTAAAAATATAGCAGCCCTGTACGGGGGAAGAAATAACTACTTTCATACTAAACATGCTTTTGCTGTGTGATGCAGACTAAACTGACACAGCATACATAAGGAGAAAAATTATTTAGATCATTTAGGAAAATATTTGATTGCCTATAGCTGAAATGTTGTTGGAAAGCTAGGAGCTCCAGCTGAGCATTCTGAAGTTAATCTCTTACAGAAATTCATTCTGAAAACAACAACAACAAAAAAATACTTTAAAAATAGTTTGCACTCACTTAGCTAATTTTCCTTTTAAGTCTCTTGAGAAAACTTCATTTTCATGTTTTAACTAAAACAAGTGAGAGAATTAAACTGGGAGCACAGCAGCTTGCATGAATGAAACATGCAATCACATCCATAACTAGCTGTTATCTAGAAAGATTTCATTGACTGAAAGGACATTTTGTGTTCACTCCAGTGGTCATCAGAATGGTCCAGGAATCTGCTCCTGACTTGTTTCTGTCGGTGCCTGAAAAAATAGTGACATTAAAATGGAAGGTAATAAAATAAAAGATATCAACTCCTAATTTAGTATAAAAAGAAAGACCCATGTATACATTTCAGTCTTGTAAATACAGAAAATTTTGTCATTACACTGAAATGTCTTGAAAGCATGGAAGGAATGCTGGCTTTGAAAGCATGGGCAGAAGTAATTCATTTTCTATTCTGTGTGTCTTTCTGTATGCCTTTCTGATAGTGAAAGCCATTCTGGAAGCAACTATACTTCTCAAAATGATAAAATTTTGCCTTTGGCAACTTTCCATCTGGCAAAGTCCTTTGTATAACCTTAGCACTGGGGATGTTTTGAGCCTGAACTGATAAGGCTACCTCACTCCACTCATCTTTCAGCAGCTGCAGGCTGTAACTATCACACAGCTGGTAGTCAAAAACTACTGGGTTTTGGGTCAGCATGAAAGCTACTCCATCAGCAGAAGCAGTCTACTCCTTTGTTATTCCTTCATCTCAAGTAAACACGGTGAGAGGATTTTTCCAAGAAAGAAATTTAGGCCATTGAGCAAATACCTCAAAAGATTTTTGTGCTAGTTGTAGAGGATAGTTCATGTTCAGGGATATAAACAAGTAGGGGGAAAGATGAAGATGCGGTTACATATGTAGCTGAGGAAAACTGACCAGACAAAGGCAAAATAAGATCCAAAATCTGCAGGCAAATAATGGACAGTTTCAGGCTACATCTAAGATGCATATTAAAAACAATGGATCACTATTGAGCTTTTCATTGCCTCTGAAATGTTTTTAAGTCTAAAAGCTTGGAGCATAAAAACCAACCATTCTGTTTCAGTAGCATTCAATTTGTCTTCACGTGGATGATTACATATTCCACACAGCCACTTATACCCATAAGGGAACAGGGCATATACTCACTTCAACTTAATTTTAAAGAAATTGCATTCAAGGTAACATAAAAAGCCAATATGGAAATTGTATGTAAGGTCAGATGGGGAAATCCCACTCCCTTGGAAATTGGACCTGGAAGCACATCTTTTGATCAATTACTGTACTGAAGGCTAGAAGGCAGATAGTACTTTATACTTGAGTTGCACTGCTTATGGGGTGGTTACTGGGACTCTCCAGCTCTCCGATTGTTTTTCTTCCTACTAACTTGTTCACTACCAGTGGTTCAGAGACGAGCGCTGTTTTTAAGAGGTGTTTTTCCCCTTTAAGTCTAAAGGGCTTTGCTACTAACAATGTTCAAGGACAGTCAGGCCTAACTGAGCACAGATGGAGCTAACAAAAGAGCAATGTATCAACAGGGACAGTAGTGCTGAAAAGTGCATCCTGACTGGTAATTAAATACAAATGCATGTCAGCTTTTAGCTGAGGTTTGTGAGGCAATGGTCAAGGCTCTTGTTTTTTTCTATTTCCTTCTTCATTGAGTTTTGCAGAACTGAAACAGAAAGCATCCTGAGGTTATCTAATTGAGAAACTAAGCTTCTTACAGTGCTTAAAATGCATTTTCTGAACCATGCCAACATCTGTATAGAATTGTCTCTAATGCTATCTGGCATAAAGATCAAGTAAAGGAAATACAATTCTTTGATTAACAGATGCGATAGAAACCCACTCTGCTTTAGTACTTCACTCTCAATAGTCCTTTGCAGACAACATATATCAAATAGTCTGCACAGAGAAATGAAGCCTATTTATTCAGATGGTCTCCAGCTATCCACAGGCATTAGACAATATAATGAGTGTTAGCAGAGACATATCAAAGATAAAACAGACACCTATTTTCTCAGTGTCTATTATATTAATAAGCAAGCTATTAATTTCCCAAACTGCTTAAATGTGTAAAGCAGGACTGAATTAAGTACAGTGGCATAATTAATTGGGAAGATACTTCTCCAGCATAGATGTTTTGGCTGACCTTCATGACTTAATTGGCAGCACTGTAGCATATCCAGTGTCAGATACAGAACCACTTGAACAGTTGTCTGCGAGCACAGGATGAGATTTTCAGATGTGGGTGATTAAGATGAGACACAAACACCTGCATTTATATTTGGACCACACATGCCAGCTCCCAAGTACAGGTTTTGGGGCCTCTGATTAGGCACCAAGACATTCAGGCTGACATTTTTTACAGGATTTTTTTTAAGCTTATGGAATGTTTTTTCCATCATATAATTAGATCTCTAGCTAACAAAAAAGTTGTAACAACTTGATTTATTGAGTTAACATCAAGGATTTTGGTATAAATGCTCTCTCCAGTAAATGCTGCTAATTCCCATTATAGTGTTATCATCAGCTTAGGAAAGCTCATCTGGCTTTTCAGAGAGATGACCAGTGTAATTGTTTTTATTCAAAAGATCGGTATTTGTTTCATGACTTGGGATAAGAAAAGAGTTTAAAGGTAACCTCCCCAAGCTTAAGACAATCTAAATAAAAAGGTAGGTGAATGTTATGCACATCTGCAATTTTATGTTTTCCCTTATGCCTTTGATTTTTAGTGATAGTCATCCCTACAGTCATGGAAATGCATCAAGTAAAAAGTGCTGTATTAAGTATCTGTAGTTTTTGCAACAGCAACCAAATACATAACTTCTTTTGCTCTTCTAAAGTGCACCAAACACATTAAAAAAATAACCAATCCTAAGAACAATCTCTCTGCTGTTATTTTCATGCTCCTCTAAGGCAAAAAGCTAAAAACTTCCATTAAATTTCTTAAATCATCCTGAGCTTATTGTGAGGCCACAAATCTCTGAAGTGGAAATTTCTTCATCCCTTGAAGAAGAGCAGTTCCCTGAAAAAAAGCACTGTTCCTAAAATGACTTTATGTCCAGGATGTATTCAGGAAAATTTCTATAGTTGCCTGTAAAGGACATGAAGAACCAGTCTTTTGCTTCTCAGAAGCCATTATACATCAAGAGAGACATTTTCTCACTGTAGAGAATGAGACAGAACTCAATACTAAAAGTTCCTGTTACAGACCTGAAAAGAGATGGATGCTTAGAGCATTTTGCAATTCTGTTTTTTCCCTGACACTCTCTTTTCTCAGTAAACTTGGGCTATTGTTTTCATTTTTCTGAGTCCTTTAAAAGAGTTAGCCTCCCAAAGAGGGAGAACAAAAGTAGAAAAACTATAAATCACCATAAGGGCAGGCCTAGAGAAAAGAGATGATCCCATCCTTCTGCCTACCTTGAGCACTGCAGACATTCTTTAGTTACTTATGTGAGTGACTGGCAGTGCAAAACACACTCTCACGGTCATTTACTGGACTGAGAACTGAAGGTGGACACTCCATAGCGTGATTGTGCTTCATTTCTGGGATCGTATGGTGAGACGGTCTATGACATTTTCAATCCTACATATAATATATGCAGGCAATGGTGACACATTTTTATACTGGTAAGACTTCAAAGACACTTCCCATTTGTGAAGAGGCAGCAGCTGAAAGTACTACAAGGTTTATGGATTCAAATATGATAATGGTGTTTTTCTTAGTGAGTACTTAGACTAAACTTGCCCTAGATTATGGCTCCTTAAGTTGATTTATTTTAAATTTAAAATGCAGAGATTGTAACATTCAAAATATACATCTCTGCATATTTGTGAAATATCAAGAAACTTGCAGATCTCTGCAGTTGTGGGAAATCTTCACTACTTCATCACGGGTTCATCTAACCTGAATTTCACAGAAAATTCACAGAAAATTCAAAACTAGCCCCATAAAACAGTCACAGACTTCTTCCATTTTTTGAAATCTTTTTTTTTTTTTTTTTTTTTAAGGGTGGCCACAATGTGTAAAAGAAAACCTAGACTCAAAATATTTGCTATTAGCTGGCTCTGAAAGTGGCTTGCTTTGGAATGAGTTCCAGTTTGGATGTACATGAAACCTGTCATAATGGATTTTATAATGAGAGAGAAGATGTTGATCCAAGGTTGGAAATGTGTAGGGTTTAAGATCATGAAACCTTAGTCTCTCTCTTGATTGACTGCAAAGCAGGAAACTCTTGCAAGTCTTAATAATGAAGAATTGCAAGCAACTGTTCCTTCCTCAGTTCTCTCTCAAAAATTGGCATTTTAACAGTCTTTTAAAGTGATTATGTAGCTGGAGCGCATGACTCTGGCTGGGAATAATGGATTTGCTGAGCCTGGAGAAGAAAAGATGAAGAGGAGGCTTTAAGTGCTGTTTTCAGCTAAAGGGATGTTGCAGAGAAAATGAAGCCAGCCTGTTCTCACTGGTACATGGGGAAATATATAGCTTCCCATTTCCTGGCATTTAAAGGATACTGCATGCAACAGCTCATTTGATTTTATCTCCGATATCTCAGAAGATTGCAAAATCAGAAGGCCCAGGCTAAAATTCTCTCATAAAGACAATCTTGGGAAAAAGAGGAGAGGAATGGCTCTTATATGCAGACAAATTTCCATGTTTATGCATATATTTGCAAGGCCTAATTAATACCTGTCACTTTTGAAAGATTTGCTTCTGATCAGGTATATTAAATTAACTATACAAGGTCACAGGGTTTCTCAAACAGAAAAGTCTTTCTTACAGTAGAAGTCAAAGCTGCTTTAAAACAATCTGGAGAAAGAAAAGGAGGCATTTTGGTAAGAAATATCACCCAGAAGAAAGCACACTAAGATATATCTTTTATATTGGTGATTGTCTGCTCTACGCTGCATACATATCATAACCAATTCTGAACCACATCTACTAATGCATGAAAATAGCAGTCTTCCTCTGTTTATAAACCATTTTCAATAATGCACAGCAGCCCTACTACCGTTTTAATGTTAATTAAATTTAATGCTAATTTTAATATTAATTTTAAAGTTAAAATACTATTATTACTATTTAACTTTTCATAAGCAAAAATATTTTACATTAACAAGTTATTTTGCTTTTAATTTCCATTTTAACCTACTAATAAGGTCACTATATGGACATTAGGAAAATTTCTGTATAAAAATACACAAGTCAATTGTCTTGTTTAAAACTTCTTGCGCCAATATTTCAACCCTGAACTTCTTCATACTTAAAACATTTCAACAGCATCAATGTTACACAAATTGAGAGAACACCTGCTACCAGAAATTTGTAGTACATAGATTTGAAAAACAGATGGGATGCCTAGAGCAGTTGAGTTTAATAGTCTTCATTATGCTAGAAATGTGCTTGCCAGGTGTTTCCCTACTGTACCTAATTCCCACCAGGAGACAGAAGCCACCTGCTCTTCAAATCCGCAATTCCTATGAAAGGACTGGACTCTCTTGTGCAGTTTTTCCCTTGCACTTCTGTAACAACACTTCTTGCCTACATTCTGCATGCTCAAGACCAGGATGACCTGAGATGGTCTCTCATTTGCAGTATTACCTAGTTCTGTCCAGTAACTCTATAATTATATACTTCATGCCCTGTCAGGCTAATGCAATTTAAGTTCCAAACATGTGTGGCCCTTCTTGCAGGAACTTAAAATCTGCCTTGATTGAATCATTTATTGTCTGCCTTCTTAAATTCATCTTGCAGCCATTTCTGTTGGTATAACTACTCCTTTGCTTTCCTTTAAATAATCTAATATCTCTCTGCAATAGCTGTTTTATTTCACATAGCTCTACTGCCTTGAATGTCAGTAACACCAGTCTTTGTTCATTTGCACCGTGTAAACATCTTTACTACAGGAAGTATTGTCTCAGTAAGAACACTTTGTTTTTGTATGAACTATTACATATAAATACGAATTTCTATCAAGTGGAACAAATCCAAAATACATGGCATTTGGCCAATGTCCTAGTGCACATTGCAAATATCATCTCCTGCATTGTATCTTCTAATGCCATCATGGCTCAAAGGAAAACTCACAGGAGGTGAGATTTTGTACTTTCTTCTCAGCCCTTTCGTTGATACAGATGTAACATATTTTTAGCACTTCTTCAACTGATGGAGAAAAACAAAATGAACATCTTAGAAGAAAAAGGAAAATGTGAAAAAGATTTTATAGAAGAACATATTTTCACTAGGAATAAGAGAAAAAAAAATTAATAATTAGAAACAAAAAAGTTCTTTCAGTGCTAGCAGTGCACTCTGTTTAAATTATTCAGAAAATTCAAGGAACATGAATGTCTCTACTGAAATTAGTTGAAATGCAAAAAGAAAAAAAGTAAAATATGTTGTCTCTTCAAAATCGATCGAGCAGTCTTCATTGTAAAATCATCACTTATTCAAAGAGGACTTGAGATCTGCAGCAGTTTCAGATATATGTAACAAAGACATGGAAACAGTACATGCTTAAATATCAAGCTAAAACAGATGTTCCATAGCGCACACACACACGCACAAAAAAATCCTCCTTTGTGGGCCATCTTGAATCACTTCATTAATTTTCATTTACCATGAGCAAAGAAAGTGTCGAATATTTAAGCATTACTTGTATTTTTTGACAGTTTCTGTGTTTGCTAATGAGTTTAAGAATATGTGTGTGAACACTGCAGGTCACCTAAGGAACCATCAGTTTTAAGCAACATGGGTCATCCATGCACCAGGCTTTCAGAAACACCTTCCAGAGTACTGAACTCTGAATGTGACCTTTTCACATTGGGAAAAATAAATCCTTTGATATCTAAAGACAGTGGAATTTGACTGACATATGACACATTCAAACAGGACTGTGACAGTCTGAGCTTTTTAGCAGAGTTTTAATACATTTCAGCCTTAAGATAATTTAGTTGTCTCTTAGAAGCACATAGTTATTCTCACAAAGGCTTTAAGAGTCTAGTTTAATAAAAAACGATATAGAGATGTTTGCTTTACTGCTTACATATTACAAAATGCTATTTTACAAAGAAGTTCATGACCTTGTCATGCATACGAATATGTAATCAGGGTAGCTCTTGCAGCCTAGGTATCTTTTAAAAACTAAATTGCATGATTCACACTAAATCAATAGCTTCCAGAACTGATGTCTTCAGGCTATTAAATTACATTAATTAAAGCTGTGATCTGCTACCAGTTACTCCCACAGCTCTTGCATATAAAACTACACACTGAATCTACACAACAAACCTTCATTTTTATCTACTTGCAAGCATAAAATAGATGGAACAGTGAAATGGATGGTCCTTGTAGCAGCAGTGTGAGACCAGCCTGTTCTCTACAAAAGGCTCACTGAGCCATTCGGACTGAGAAGCAGCGAGGTGTTTTACTGACCCATTTGTTGGGCATCCTAATGACAGGGCAGCAAGTTTTATGCAACAACAATTAAATTTATATGTTATTTCTAGGAAGTTAAAAATCCATCTGATTTGTACCAAATGCACCCTAAAATGTGCCTGTACAACTCTCATTCCTTCAATCAGCATGGCTGAAGGCAGATGACCTTTAAGTTATCCTACAATAAATATAGAAATATTAATTAAAAACTCATCATTATTCCTCTCCTAGGACCATTGTAAATCGCACTTGCATTACCGGGAATTTTGTGAATAGGCCAGAAGATTTACCAGGCAGAAATTCTTTCATCATCACCGTTCTTCGCAATATACAAGGAAGAAGAAAATAAAGTGATAAATCTCTTATCAGGTGCTAGTAAAGAAATATTACTTTTGTCACAAACAGACAGGATGGTGCTGGGCAAACTGATCAAAAGGCTTGCTAGAGCATTGTATGACATAACAGAAAACCCATTCTTCTTAAATAATCACCAGTAGCATCTGTACTTACATAGAACCTTCTCATCATCAGTGCTGCAGATCCTTAAATATACATTGTGAAAATGAGGGAAAATCAACTTTCTAGCAGGGATCACCTCTGGGGTAAGTTGTATTTTAAGTGGAACTGGTGATTATGCAAAGTGTTTTCTTTCTCATTCCTAGTCAAACTGCCAAGCAATTTTGCACTGCATTGTTGAAGAGAGCAGTACAACACAAGACTGAGAACAAGATTAGAATAGCAAGAAGGTGTGCTGTTCCGCAGCACTTTGCTGCTTGTTGTAACAGAAAACTCCAATCCATTCTTTTGTTAATCCTAGTGATCTACAGAGCTTTACAAAACAAAACGACCTTTGGAGAGAGATCTACTTTTTACTTTTGGAGCTGAAGGATGAACTTGCAAAGTATTGCTTTTACCTTTTCTTTTATTTCCAGATTTTTAAGAACTGATCACAGTTTTCTCATGTTCACAAATGTATGTCATGGAGAGGAAGCAGTTTCCTGTTTCTCAATTGAATGAATGTGCAAATTGCTGCTATATAAAAAAAAAGCTGAAACATTCTGCAAATATTCCTCCGTATAGCACTAATGTTCACTTTGAGCGTTTCTGCCAGCAAAATCCCATTCCTAAATGCAAATAAGAAACAAGCTCAGCTGGAACCAGTTCACTTAAACACTCTAATAAGGTCTATAGAGTATCTAAATTAATTTTTTTTGACTTTGTGCATTTGGTACAGTTTCTGTTACAAACAGTAAGAACTAAACATACATACCAATAAAAGGATGCCCCTAATAGTACAGAAAAGATGCTCTTTCAGTAAGAACAGGGCAGGAAATGCCATATAGAAATACTGTATTCCCCAGTCCTGATCAAACCACAAAAAAAGACATGAAAAATTGACTGAATAGCTAATGTTTGATATAAGGAAAGTATTTTTCATTTTTTAGATTGGACATATTTTGTCTAAATAATCTAACCGTTTTGGTAAGTTAAAACAAAAAACCTACACTCCTCTCAGGTAAACTAGTCCTGTTCTGTAGACAGTGAATCAACAGCAGTGACTGAACACTGTTCCCTAGTTCAGACAGGGCATCTGAGATCAGCAGCATAAATCTCTTCCTTACACTCACTCATGTATTTTAACTGTCTTCACTAAAAATATATTCCATTTCTATATGAAATCCTTTTGTTGTTGCTGTTACTGTTGTTAATGCAACTCCTGCACAGGTAAACTGCTCCAGTATTTAAAAGAAAAATCTCATCAGGTCTTTCATTGGCTTCAATATAAGTGAGCATCTTTATAGGCCTTGTTCAAGAACGAGGAGCCCCTACCCTCCCGGAAACTACTCTGCTCCAAGAAGGGAAATTAATCTGTTTTTGGAATGTGGGCCTATGCTATCACCAACAAACTATCGCCAAAACTATCGCTCACATTCACCTTCTCTTTTAGGAAAGACTCTGTGTTCTTTGCAAGTGGATGTACTTGCATGCAAAATAAATCTCTGGGACATCACCAACTCTTGGAAGATAATAACTAACTCTGACTAGTTATTTAGAGAGTGTTTTGCAAGGAGACTAGGTAAATTCAAGGATTAGTAATAGACACAGATCTTATCCAGGACAACACATCAAGTGTGAATTAGGTAGGCAGTATTTTTCAAGATGATGTTTTCTCAACACCACACCACAGATCTGATAAAAAAAAGACAAAAAGAGAATCTCTTCATCAAAGCCAGTCCTGCAGATAAGGATTGAAATAAACATAGTCAATAAAATGTGCTATGTTCACCTAAATATGGATGAAGAAGAATTTCATCACCTAGCAGAGATTACACCATTAACTTCAGTTTAATCATAAAATTATTCAGTCTCCAATATGAAAATACTGCTCTTTTTCACATGGTCTAACCCAAGGCCCTTATGTTGAATGTACAATACTTGGGTCCCTTTGCCTTTGCCTACTCCAAAATGCAGTATAGTAATAAATGGTACCCTTGCTGAAAATTTACATTCACATAAAAGCAGGGATTAAAGCTAAAAGAATAGAAAAATGACCTTAGGACAGGAGCAGACTGCGAAGTTCATAGAGTCTGATCCTCTGCTTTCACAGGCAATTACATCATACAGTGCTTTTTATGAAATTATGACATACTCCTTCCAAGTACTTAGGGCTATCAATACTCTAAATAGTACTGGAAAGGTTTTTTTTCAATTCTCACTACTCCAGTTGTTTACCTGGTGAAATATATTCAAGGTCATTTTAGATATATTTTTTTCTGATACTAACAATTTCTTTCAATTTCAATATTTTCTTTTCTTCCCTGGAATCATCACACTTGAAGAAATCCTTTGTATTTTCTCTAATATGGTGGTAAGCAACTTAAAATAGCCATTTATGTTTCATAAACAAATGTTTAGTGTTAGAAGGACATGGTAATTAATGATCTGTGTACTAATACTTTGAAGCCAAATCTAGAGTTTTCCTGGAAATTTCTCATTTAAAAATATTTTATACAGTCTATCAGTTTATTACAACTCCGAAAGTTGTTGCAATATAAGGAAACATAAGTTTTCTTTCACATAATGTAAATTAGTTCTGCTTAAGTTCATGGCAGGGCATAGGAACAAAGAGAAAAATGAGAGAAAGCAGACATAAAGTAAGTCTTACTCATAGAGAAGTCTTAAATGTTGTAGAGATGACATGTGGCCTGATACTTCTCAGCCTCTAGGAAATATTTATCAAAAGAGTTATGAACACAGATGAAACATTCTGAATAGAACTTTTATCATTTTAATCATCTGAACTCCCATATTCCTCTAATTGAGCACTCTGAGTAACTTCCCTGTAACTAGCACAGAGTTTCCAGTCCACCCCTATGTAGAGTGGACCTTATCGCAGCAGTAGCAGTTGAGCATCACAGTAACACCCACAGCTCCTGCTACCTCTGCCCAAGGTCACTGCAGCATCATCCCTCTCTATTTATAAACAGAATGGTTTTGGCAGCACTTAGAAAACTGATTTAAAACTTTTCTTGCATTAACAGGTACCCTGTTGTTAGTCCAACAGAATATCCATATCACTGCAATTCATATCCAGTTCACATATGACCCCAAAACTCCCCCATAACTTTTCTGCACATGCACAGGACCAAACCCATCAATGTTACTGACAGCAGAAGGTTTTTCTTAAGACACAGATGAGTGTTGTAATTCTCTTGCATGCGTGCTAATAAACTGGTGGTTAGGCAATTATTTTCTTTGCCCATAGTGGCAGAGATTGTCTGTTTTTATAAAAACTTCTTATTGACAAAGGAACAAACCTGTCTTGCAGATACACTGTTTGCCCTTAACTAGAGAACCAATGAACGAAATGCCTCTTTCATTTACATAGTTGCCAATCTATCTGAGGTACCGTATTAAAATCAGTGGTTTTACAGTTAGGAAGCTTCCATAAGTGCGTGATCTGACCATCAGGTCCCCAAATAACAGAAAACATTGTCCTTTGATAGATCAACTCAGCTACTAGATCATCAAATAGAACATGACCTTTTTAGTCACTAAGAAACCACGAATATGGACAAATATGTGTCCATATGTGCAGAGCAGCAGTATATTGTGTTTGCATTGAAGTAAATGGCCTGAAGCAAGTAAGCTTTTGCCAAGTTTAAGTTCGGATATCAAGATGATAATTAGTGTCTTCTAAGGCTTTTAGAGGGTGAATATGGTCTAGTATTTCCTTTAAACTTAATATTTATAATGCTGAACTGGTCCAACCAGTTCCAAATTCTGTTACAGACAAGTCACTGTCTTCAGCAACAATCACATAGTACACAACCAAAACTCATGTAAGTTTGTGCGTCTGTGTGTTTTCTTTATGTGTTTCCCCTTTTACTTGTTATTGCTTGCACTTAAAAGGTTCTTGATCAAGTAACCTTAATGTTGGGTAGAGTAAAAAAAAGTATGAATATTGCCACAAATAACAGAAATATCGTCCTTTTCCTCAGCAACACATTACTGTTACTTTCAGTTTCTGAATGACACTATGGTCTTTTTCGAAGGAACACTTTTTTGCTTTAACATCTGCTTTTCCTTCTTCTGAACATGTGAATTGAATACTTGTTGAACTCTGCACTTGCTCCCACTGAACTTCATCCTCAGCTTTTCACACCATTCTTCCAGCTTGTGAAAATCATTTGGATTCCCATCATGTCCTCCAGTATATTTGCAACCAACTTTATTTTTTTCTACAAATGTCATAGAATAATCTCTGTTAACTAAACTGAAGGAAAGCCAGTTGACTTCAGGATTCAGCACCTAGTTGCCTATGATGCCTGTGGTATCGAGCTCTAGAACTAGCTTAAGGCATGCTTTTTAGTAATTATAGTATTAATGCAGTTATGTACAGCTTCTGCATTTAGCTATCATCTAGAGTGTTCCAAAAGCATGAAGACTGCTTGCAGAAGTTTTCTTTGGCATTTTTGGAGAAACTGGGGGAACTTCTTAAGGACATCTTGTTTTGCTCATACCATGGTCAGAGAAAGAATGAGGAACAGTATTGAATTAAAGAGCAAATTAATTAGTTACTGGATTGTGTTACCTCAGTTGCACTGTGTGTTTTCATTTTTGCCATGATAATATGCTGCAGAGTTAACCTGTTCAAGGCTAGGATATCTTTGAAGATTTTTGTTTCTGAGTGCTATCTTCTCACTTTCTGTTCTTGTCTTTTTTCCTACCTTCTTGCTAACACTTGCATATTCACTCTAAAGAACCTTCTAGGAGTGTAATTTTGACCTTACTACAACTTTTTATTGTTGGAATTCTACCCCAAGGCCTTAGTCAGAACTTCAATAAAGAGGGTTTAAGCTGATAGAAGTTATTAAGTTTGTTTTAATTGTTTTCCTAAGGCAAAGTTTCTAAGCGAACACATTAGTTATTGGCTAATATAGAAGATGAAGTGTCCTTAAAACATTGTCTATCTCAGGAAAGCATTCAAATCAGAATAATCTGTTTTTGAAAGCCTAAAAAAAGTTGTGAATCGCATGCAAATGGGGAATAATACCTAAGACTCCATATGTATGTAAACATGAAACTGCACACATTTAAGGTGGCATTGTACCTCTGCAAACTCTGATAGCCCTTGATCTACAATAACTATATGAAAATAGTCAATTATTACTTGCATTTCTGATATATTTTGGGACACATTCATTCATCTGGAAAATATTGTAGGGAAGCTACTGAGCTAATCAACTAAAGGAAGCAGAAACGTGTTTGAAGTAAACCTCGTGATAACATGCTGTAATATGGTCAGCTGAGTCAATTATTTTATTTTCTATTATTGTGCAATTTATAAATTCCCAATTCAAAAACAAGTAAACCCCTTTCAGCCAGTTTTTAAAAAGTAAAATATATCCCTGATAAAATAATGTAGATGAAATTGTAAACACAAACGATTTGAAAAAAGGAAGCATTATTCAAGGTTCACAATCAAGCCCTTGGGAGTTAGAAACGTGAGAATTCAAGTTGTCTGGCCCTGTGGAGAGATTCTTCAATTATGTGATCAGATACTATTTTATATTTAGGACCATGGTCTCTTTCAGTGTCCTGAATACTGCAGTTCTGAGAGGAAGAGGGGCTTATGCAATGAATAGGCTATTATCCTAAATATCCCTCCTTCACTGAGTGCAAAAGTTAAAAGTTTTGAGGTGAGTGTGGGGATGTATTAGGGAGGAAGGATTTCCTGATTCAGACAGTTTACAGCTGCCTTAGAAAATGAGATATATCATGGCTTCTGCCTTATAGCTGTAGTGTAGTGCAATTCCAGCGACCTGGATTCCCATTTCACAGATGCTCCATAGTAAAATACAGTAGTGAATAGATGATCAAAAAGTAATCTAGAATTGAGCAAATAAATCTGACTGCTGGTAAGACCCAGATACCTGCCCATCCATATGTATGGCACTGGTGTAATCATGTCAAGGTAGCATTACACTTGGGCTGATGAACTACAGCAAAAGGTGATTCTTTGATTTCTTGTGTGTCTTCAAACAATGCAATGGCGCCTGCTGTTTAATATTCTCTTACCATTTTATTTATTGTTATGCTAATATAGAAGGATATAAACACAGAAAGATTCACTGCCCTATGTGTCATTCAGAGGGATTAAAGAAAAGTGCAATGTAGGGAAACGCGGTATGGGCCACATGCATTGAACATCATTGTATTGCAGGTGTACAGGGGGGTATCTCTGACCCTCCTGTGACCCCGGGTGCCAGGCATGCCCAGTCAGGCCACGAGGCCTGACTGGGTGACTCATGATATCTAACGAGAAGATTCTGGCACCTGGGAGGTGGGGGCCGGAACAGTCTGCCCCGGCCCCAGGCCCGCCTGGCAATGGGGCTCCACCAACCGGGGGGCCCCAGGAAATAGCACGTGGCCAACCGTGTCTCCCTGCCTCCCCTAACCAAGGTTATATAAGTCTGTGCCGTGGGAAAATAAAGTTGGTTGGCGACCTTAACTCGTATTGAGTGGTTTGTCGTTAGTCCATGCCCGATACCTCCGACCTTTTCGGTGGCTGGCCTATCCGCCTTTCCTGACCTGATCTGGACCTGGGATCCGGGGTGGTGGCGGACCATCTCTGCCACTCCTCCCCTTCACGGCTGCCACGACAGATCCCAGGGTGAGTGACGCTCCTGTGATTGGTGCAATATGATCATGACGTTCGAGAGGCCCACAGGAGCCCGTGCGGGAGGGGGATGCCCAAGACACGTGAGGGGACGAACACCCGTCCGTCCGTTTACAGTGCAAGACATCAGAAGGGAGAAAATTTATTAATCTGATGTTTTGTGAGCTTCATAGTTTTGTCCAGTTTTGTTTCTCTTCATATAAACCAGAATGAATTAATAATTTGACACCGGACCTGAGGATCCTTTGCAGCACAACTATTGTGGAAGGGTCTTCAATCTCCACCATCTGCCAACACATTACATTCTTCTCAGAGTTAATCTTCTCAGGCAGATAACTTTGGAAAGTCTCAAAAATGAGCATGAGTGCAGACAGTTCTATGACTGTTTTTCCACAGTATGAGAACTAACAATTGTGCAAAATATACAGGTTTGTTGCATGAAGATGCCAACTGTATTTCCACGTTTTACATTTCTTTTACTGGATTTTCACATGCCTATGTGTTGTCATCATATTGTCTCCACCAAAAGAAGCTATGACCTGGTGCTACAATATTGGTAAAAAAATATCTTACCAAATGGCAAGTTGCAAAACTGTAAATACTACCTCTTTCAGGCCAACAGCAGTACTACTGGGTCAATAAAGTATGTAATAGCAATTAAATATATATTGATCTTCAGTAAAATTAAATGCATTTATAGCATTATATTATTAAACACATTATTATATTACTTTTATAGTAATTTTCCAGTACCTCTTACCAGTAGTATCATCTCTTCCAATCCATTCTATTTCACCTACTTGCTTTGTCTCTTCCAAGCCCCCATCAGTTTGTCTTTTTTCTTGGCGTCTGGACCATAACCACAGGAGCATCTCTTTTGCAGTAGCTTTGAGCCCCTGGGATTTGTCTGCTAACTGTTGTTGCACTGTGTTTATTAAGTATACCAAGTGCCTCACTGAAAGACTGGCTTTGCTGGACTTTGGAACAACCTCTGCGATCTGAATCTGTTTTTTTTTGTTTATTTGTCTGTTTGTATATATATAATATTTATATTTAATTTTATAGATTTGTATTTTATGTATATTTATATTTTATATTTATATATAATATGTATTTCTATATTTTAGCTATTGTAGAATGTTCATCTTTATTATTACTTTGGCATTATGTTAACCTCTTGATACCAGCCTTTATACCTCCGTGCCAACAACGAGCACCAGTGCTTTCACCTCTTTGACCTTGACACTTACTTGACTTTACCAGCAGTAACACAGACACAGTAGATGCATCATAAATTTCAGACCTAAGTAAGTGGCAGTAACCAAAGGAAGTCATGGATTCCTTGACTTGCTGGTTTTATTAATTACCGTGGGAATGAACCCATAAGTTAGATTCTACTACCTGAAATGAAGGCAATAAGAATACTGGTAATGTTGCACATCACTCTGTCCTGCAGAGAAGACACTTGTTTACTTTTCCATTCCTGCTGGCACTGTGCTTTCCACTTTTAGATGCTATTAAGTCAGCAGTCTGCACCAAGCCTGTACTGAGAGTGAACTGGCTCCTCAGCTGTATCTGGGAGATCTTCCTGGCATAAAGTTTAGACTGCAAGAATGGTTTCCACTGAGCAGACTGTGACTTGAAAAGTCTTTTTCTTCCCCTATTTAGTATGCTGTGTATATTATTAAATGCATTATTATATTACTTTTATAGTATTTTTCCAGTACCTTCTCCCAGTCTACCATCTCTTCCCATCCATTCCATTTCCCCTACTTGATAAATATTCACAGTAAAGTGATCAGCTGTATGTGATTGAAGTGTGCTAGGTGAAGATGATGTTGTCAATCTGCTGTGAAGATTTTATGGAAGTCAGAACTGTAATACATTCACTAAGAATGGAGAAGAAAGTGCAGAAGAGAAAGAATTGCCGCAGCTTCAGAAAGCATAAGTAAATCTTTATTTATATTCAAGATCATTAATGATTTCATTTTTTAACTTCTAATGTGGAAATTATATTTGCAAATAATGAGATATGTTTTCATTGTATCTTTTTCCTTCATGGCTGTTTTGAGGACCAGGTTATCTGTGCTGATGAACGACTCGTGTAACTGTTCTCTATGAGCCAAGTGAACTCCAAATGTACATGTGCAGCCTATAAGATCCTTTTTATTTTGCTTATATGTCTATAGGAAAGCAGTTTTGAAATTCCTATTGTACCAGAGTTCAGAACATCGAATTTCTATTGCGGCTATCACTAAAACCATTGCAGGTATAAAACCTTTTGGGGTAGTACCAACAGAAAGGGGAGGAATTAATAGATGCAGAAATTGAACCTACATCTAAAACTGATGGAGGCGCAGGTAGATCAGTGTTAAGGGGTAAGCAGGTGTCATTTTCAGATTAAATCATGCCACTCTGTACTTTTGTCTCCAACAAGTATCAGTCTCATTCTAATCTATTGACCGACAGACTTACTTGATATTCTATCTCCTCAGTACTTTTTTCTACTTAAAACTGCACAAGCAAAACCATGTTCTTGGCATTCATCCTAGAAACACTATTGTCTGGAGATAATGTATCAGAAATGTATTTCCATAATCTGAATAGTAGAATAAATGAAATATTTCTAATTAAAAGCTCTATAAAGGTATGAAACATGAGATGATAGTCTAAATAGAGAAGAGATTTGGTAAATAAAATGACTATTTATTCACTTACTTTATAAACTATTATCTACTGTAATTTTTTTGTGTTTTGTTTTGTTTTATTTTCAATATCATGGACCTGACTTCAGCTACATTCTTATCAATGAACTCGGAACTATACTGAGAGATATAGCTACTAAACAGTTATTTCATAAGAATCCAGTGAGCTTTAACTAGGACCAAAGCTATGGCTTTTGAACCACATAATTGAACGTATGTAGGATCATTGATTTGTCCATGTACCTTCAGTTCACAAAACTTCACTTCATTTTGGTGAGCATCTGCATGGGAATTCAGAGGAATATAAAAACATATCTATCTCCTTTGAATTAGCAAGTTCAAGTATTTTCATTACTGTGAATATTCATTTGCTAATATAACAAAGAAAGTGTGCTGAGATAATGAAACAAGTGCAAGAGAGGAATAAATGAAAGAGAAAAATCTAAAAAAGAAATACATATAGATTTATGTTAATACGTAAGTAAGAAAAATTGTCATTTGACTTTCAGGAGTTTTCTGTTCATAGGGGTGTAGCAAATGTTTTGAAGTTAAATTTCTATTCAGCTCAATTCTGTTTGCTTTCTGCAGACCATCCTTTATGTTCCCAGTGAACCTTTTTTTAAATGTCTAATATTTTGGTAGTTTTTTGACTCCATGGGCAATACATTTGCCTGAGGCCGTTCCCTGTGTGTATGCTATTGAAATCCTATCTCCTTTGAACACTTTGGGGAAAACTTTCCATAGATTTTGGTTGGGATAAATGTCTATATTTTAATACCTATGTAATGGATGAAAATGACATGAAACTCAACATTACTAAATACTGCATAAATACCAGATTTTCGAATGACAGCGCTATAGTGATGCAATATGAATCTATTTTTAGAAAAATATGGGTTTATCATGGATATTCTTTGGCTAATTTAACTACCATCATTTCTCAAATTGACTAATTTAACTGTCTAACAAAGTCTGCTCTTAACTATGCCAGAGAAATTTCTGAAGATTATTTTTAGGTGAAATTTTCATGTATATGTGAAGTATTATTTGTGCTAACCTATCTTTTACATGAGGGGACTTACAAAGATGATATTTAAAGTATGCTTTCTTTACAAAGAAAGAAATAGAAATTACAAATACTGGCTTTGTTACCTTTGTAACTTTGCAAATGGCTACAAGTGTAGACATACTAACAAATTTACTGTGAATTTTGACTTTTTTTTACAGTGGAGGTAAAGTAGTAAGCTTCTCAGAGGAAAGCAGCTGGCCAAAATGCTTATACTTTTTTCCAATCTTTTCTCTACAGTATGTGGTATTTCTTCTGTAAATACCAGTTTGAATGAAATATACCCTGCCATTTGGAGAACACATTGGAGTAGGAATAGCAATCACCCAATTTCTGGCTGTTATGTTTACTATAATAGATGAGCTACTTGAAATAACTGTTAGGTTTTACATTATCTTGTTGACTCTGGTTCTCTTTCATATTATCAGAAAACTAAAAGTCAAGGAAAATCTATTTAGTTTTTAATTTAAGTGGATAAGTGATTATCTCATTAATATTTAGGTGTGTAAGCTTTCACTTACCAAAGAGATAATCCAAAAATTCCAGTGCATGCCATCTAAACATTTCTAGCTATGTGGATTAAGAGCAGCAGTCTCAGTCTTTGTAGCTCTCCTGAGCATTTCTGCAGCTACCTTTCTGATGTTGTCATGTATTGCTGGTTGGAAATAAAGAACCTGAAGTTCCAGAGGTTACTTAGGTAAAAGTAACCAATTTTTCATGCTGATCCAACTGCATCTCTCATTATTCTGCAGAGAATGTAATCCGTGGAGAAATTCGATGTAAAAAAAAGGTTAGCTAAAGTGTTTAATGCAATTGCTGTTGAAGAGTTCATGCTGGAGAGCCACAATGGCTGGTAAGAATCCTGTTTCTGTGTTTTCTGTAGTGTGAAGTGTAAGCTGAAGCCATTTGGCTGTTCTTTAGTCAGCAGTGCATTAAATCAGGGCATAAATAATTAATGCGATTTTCTTCTTAGCATCAAGCATGGTGGATGCAAAGGAAAAAGTAGAAACTTGTTTCATCAATTCTAAACCATTAAAAGAAAATTACAAATTCTAATGAATGTTGCAGAAAAGATTTCTCGGAAATAGGAGTTGCGACACAGTAGATGGAAGGACATTAGCAGAAAAATTTAAAGTGTTCAGTGAAATGATTTCAAAAAGGGCACAGGCAAAAGTAGAACAGTAGCACCATACATAGTGCTGTGTTTCTATATCTTAGACTTCCTGTCTGAAATGAGCTTTTATCAGCAAAGGCTTATTTTCAGAGCAGGGCATATATAATCCAGAGAAAAAGGATCATAAGACACAGGTTGGTTTTATTTCATAAACTGATAAGACCTGGATCTTCCACACTGAAGTCAGTGGGAGTTAAACTACGGATTTTATTGGGAGGAAGAATAATGCTGGACTGTCAAAGGAAAATTTTGCTTAGTGATAAAATAGGATATTTGCAAATTTTCTGTATGTGAAAGAAATTCTTTATATGATTGTGCTCATTTAATTTTAAATAATGCTTCTCGCAGCAACTGTATAAAGCAAAGATGATCCTAAATATCTTTAGGTCAGGACTCCTATATATGTAGGCTACATGTATATATATATATATATATATATATATATAAAATGATTTTCTACAGTACTTCTTCAGTGAGCTAAGTAGTAAATGCTATGGTTTAACAGGCAAAAAATTGAATAAAATTTAAGTCCACTGAATATTTCTCATGAATATTATCTTTTGGGAAGTCATGGTTAATCAGATTGTATATTTTCAGATCATTGTGTGATTAATATTATTAATAGCTTTTCATTGTTGTTATTTTAACTGCAGATCCTCAGTAAAAACAGTGCAAAACATTCCTAAGTTAAGAACACATTAGTGAGATTTAAATGCACTTTAAATGGGCGAAGTGTGTCTTGAGTCATGTTTATCTGCAGAGTAAAGCTATACTTCAGATTCCCCTAGTAAGGTGCCATAGGTGCTTTTTATTGAATATATATGAACTAGTTTGATTGCTTTTAAAATTTATGATGAATATACGTGTACGTAAGTGTGATGAAAGTTGTCAAGGAGTACAGTACTATTGGAAATGCCCTGCAAAATTTTAGAAAATAATGATTGCATTCCAGCAAATCCAAAATTTTGAATTTCAAGTTCTCTGCCTTTTCTTAATGGCCGATGAAATCTTTGTTTCATGATTTCTAGATCATCTTGTTAGCCTTGACATCTTTAAAAGAGAGCATTTGAAGCTTAACATTGCCAAAATCATAGGCTGAAGTATTCTCATGCATGCACATGTATCAGGGAACCTTTTTGTTTTCTTAAATATCAAGCTTTGATGTTTCTGAAACATCAAGTTGTTTTCCCCCAAATCATTTTTCCCCAGACTATTTTTGGACAAAGCGACCCTCTTATTTTGATGTAGTAAAGATAAATTGGGCCCCCTTCATGAAGTACTTCATCTCTGACCCAGTTTCCAAAGTAAATTCAATTAATTTTTCATGCTGAAATGACAGAATTTGTGATTGCATAGCTGTATGCATTTGTAGTATTTTTTGGCCTTGCTTTTCTGTAGTGCAGCCATTTCACCCATGGTTAGTATGACATTCAGGTCCTATCAAGTTATTCTAAATACTATATAGAGTCTTTCTTGAGAGGGACTTTTGATCATCTGATGCAGCACGCTACTTAAACCAGGGCTAACTGCTCAGTAAGTGCAGCTCACGCTGGGCCATGTGCAGGTGCATTTTGAATCATGTGGGGCTCCACAACTTTTCCAGGAAACCTGTCTCAGTGTTTGACCACTTTTCTTGTGAAGATCTAGTTTTCTTCATGTTGTAATTTCCATTTGTGAGTATTGTTGCTCACCCTTTCTCTGTGCGTCTCCAGGAGGGTCCTGGCTCCATTTTCTCTATCACCATCCACCAGGTGGTTGAAGGCTATCGTAGTTCCCCCTGAACTTCTTCTTCAGGCTGATGCAAAAGGAGGTGCAAGTCCCTTATCCTCTTTTCATATGTCATGATGGCAGTTGCTGCTAAGTCCATGATACTGGCATGTATCATGAAAACAAAACAAATGAAGGAGGAGAGGTGTAAAAGAGAAGAAAGTAAGTTTGGTTACAACTAACCCACAGAGACAAAAGAGAACAAAGTAAAACAAAAACAGAGTTTTAAAAATAACATGAAGAAAACTTGCAGCAAAGCATAGGAAATGCATATTGCCTTATGAAATGGACATTTAGTATTTAAATCCAATACAGAAAAGTTTCATGAAATCACACTTCAGAAAATACCCAGAACTGTGTAACTGTTGCAGATGTTGTGGGATAAAATTCCTATTGTTGAGTATATATATGCTAATGTATTCTGGTTTCTGCAGCTATTTGCATTCAGATGCAGAATGACAGAATGTGAATTTCTAGAAAAAAAATAGGTTCCCTGGGAAAAAGACTTCTCACATCTGCTCTGTAACCGGGCAAGCATTGCTAGATCTTTTATTCTGTTATATTATATGAGAATACACTTTGTTTCTGCTCAGGAATTATATTAATAATTTGTCATTGCTTTTACATTTTGGTACTTTTAGTGACATAAAGTTTTTTAGTTCATTTTAGTCACTTTAATTCATTAGCAGTAGTTATCTAAGGCCTAGGTTTATGAGCTAAATGAATGTCGAACTGTATGGTGAGGATTGTTAGTATTTTGAACACTGCCTCGCTGATAAGCCAACTTGAATTTGATAGGAATATTACTTGTAGCTGGCTAAATCAAGCATCTTAGCAAATGAAGCTGTGCAGCTGGCACAATGTGTGTTATTGCTATACTAATTTTGTTTTAAATTTGCTTTTTCTCCGATATTGAAACACATTTGTGACTATTGTTTCCCTGCCTTCTATAGGAAAAGTTCTAATAAAGAAACCTTATTTCACCTTACATGAGAGTCCAGTGCTGCAATAGCAGTACAGAAAGAGGTGTACAATGCACAAACAATGAAGTAAAAAATGTGTATTCATCAGCAGATGTAGTTATAGATCTTCCTTATTCAGGCCCCACCTCCTAAACATAAGACAGTTGGTTAATATCAAGAAGACCATATTTCCTCCCCTGTGTATCTGCTTCTGCCATTTTGTTCATCTGCAGGAAAACTGTTGAGAGAAAAGGATCACCACTTCCACATGCTGCTTTCCTTGTCTTTCAGCGGGGCTGGGGACCTAGAGAGAGCAGGTTCAAGTGAAAGACTAGTTTTTGGTAGTTTCTCTCCCCAAACCAGTGAAGCCAGTGTGAATTATTGCAGAAAACCTTGACTGTTACTGTCAACCATCCAAGCTCCCCAGCTTCTGAAGAGGCTTCTCAGAGCTAAGCCCACGGGCTTTAGTTGTCCACAGGAAGGCTGAAAGAAACCCAAGAACGTGGTTTCCCAGTAAGATGCAGTGGGTAATGTGGAGCCTCAGGGTTGTTTAGGTGAGTTTAAGAAGCAAGTTGAAAGAATTCAGAGGAAGTTTGCAGTATCAGTTTCTGTTTTCACCCATGAGTTACTTCTGTACATGAAAGAAGTGGTAAGGGGAATTTTTGTCCTTGCTTTGTACCTTCACAAAGGCATTACTCCTGCTGCCAGCCAGCAACTTTTTGAAATTATCATCTGAACTGTCCAATTTTTTCACTACTTTTGTCGCATTAGACTTAAAATGAATCTATTGATTTGTTAATTTATTCTGGAGGTAGCTTACTGGCTATATTAAATAGCCATATATGTAGGAACAAGAAGAAAATACTATTTTTTTTTTTTGATCATTTACTGCTCTAGGAGACACTGTTGATAGAAGAATATTCAATTTGCTGTCAGCATAGTCTTCCAGAGGCCATGTTGGACTGTATAAAATGGTCTATACTTGCCTATTTCCAATTTCTAGTGGAAAAATGATCCTCTCACCATGTAGTAATAATTAGCAAGCTTTTTGGCAGCCTCAGCAGAGGACCAAAGAGTGTAAACCACAGTGTAAGATGCACAGGACCCTCAGGCACAGGACTTGTCTTCTGTCTTCCACGGATAAACAGAGAACTTAAAGCTTCAGGGCTCTACTCTGTTTTTGAGAGTGTTAAATTCGATGAAAATAAAAACAGGGTAGAGGTAGTCAGCATTTGTTAGTTTCCTGCTGAGAAGTTAAAAGGGCCTTTTGCAAAAATCTTGCACAGCTTTAGCTCAGGAAGCTTCTAAAATTTTCAAAATGAAGAGGACAAAATGCAGCAAAAATTGGAAAACAAGAGTGGAGAGGATAGGGAATTCATAAAGGTAACGCTTACCACTACTAGATATAATGAAAGATAACCCTTTTTTTTGACAATGTTACTCCTTTGTGTTTCCACTTTTAATAGTATGTGAACAAATTTCAGCTTATGGATAGTTCATAAACATTACTCCTTTTTTGCTGTTTGTAATATCTGGCAAGTCTGGCAAGGGTATTGTTTTTATTACCTGTGTAGATTTTCTTTAAATTAATAGTTAATTAGTAATGTTGGTAATAAACAACAATAGCTAATTTTGGTAAATCCCTCAGGCTGAAGAGTTATTTTCAGTAGATTTTTTACTAATTCTTTTTTTTCCCTTTTTTTTCTCCTCCATAACTTTCCCAGTCTGTATTTTAAACTGCAGCTTGTGCAAGAATTTAAAACTACACAGTGTCTCTTACTGGGATCAGGAGTAAGGAAAAGGATTGAAATATGATATTATCTATAGATTATAGCTGTTTACATCTCCTTGTGAAGAAAGAAGAATCACTGGAACTGAAACATGCATCTTCATTACTCTTGCCCAGACATCATCTTGAAAACTGATGAAAACCTTTCCCTCGAGCCGACCTCTGCTGAGAATGAATTATTCACACCCTAGACCAAACTTATATTGTGGAAGACAGCAGATAACACCTTCCTGTGTCTGGAGAGAAACGCAATTCTCCAGCCTCCAGCCTGTACAAGTCGTTGCTGGGTGTCCAGCAGCATTGATCATGCATATTGACTTCCCATTCTTTTGTTCTTTTATCTTTGAGTTTCTCTTGAACAGACACTTTAAAAATTGACTGTGTTTTTTTTGTGGACAAAACATTTGGGATAGCAGGTACCACTTGCCCAACTGTGATAAAAGCAGAAACTACTTTGAACCTTCTGTTTTTCCTAAACAGTATTTTGTGCTTAACACATCAAGCTAAAATATGATGAAATTGATCTATATGTAGGGTTGATAAGCATGCTTCAGATCAGAAATAAGCAGTTATCAAACTTCCAAATCTGTTCAGAAATACAGGCTCAGCTTAGTTTTATTTTTGAGAGAAAAGATTGCTATGCTGTCTTTTTTCACTGGATGTAGATACCAATAGTCATATTTATAACCCCTGCTGAATCAAATTAGGCAGAAACAAAGAAAATCTGCTCTGCTTCATCAAAACTCTTTATTTGAGCTCTGTCTTTGAAACCTATCACTGCCGTGTCCCCTGACAGCATACCTCACACCAGCAGCCTTTTATCTGATTTTTCTCTATCTTTTAACAAAAACCTAAACCACTTAAAGGGACATTGTCAGTTTTAAAAAATCAACATTTTTATTCCTCCTTTTGTAAAATTCTTTTTCTAAACAACATCTACAATTGTGAAAAAGGAGATAACCACAGGAAAGAACCTATCATTCATCTGTAGTATGTTTGTTGAGTGTAAGCAAGTTTCTTTGTGTCTTCCAGGTGTTACAAGGGGCCTCATTACAACCAAGGGACGATGCACTAAAGGAAAGATAGGGAAATACGTCTTTTGTAGAAAAGCAAATAAAAGATACATGCAAATGTTTTCATTGTGAACTGAGAAATAAGAGTGTAAGTGAGGATACAGCATGCTGTGGCGAAGACCTAAGTAGAAATACTGGCAGTAGATGGAGAGGAATTAAGAAACTTATTCTAGTAGAAAAAGATGAAGATTAGAAGGAAAAAAAAAAGCAATGAGGCTGACCCCAGATACGTCTGGAGCATATAAAAAGCGTATAAAAGTCTTATAGGCTGTGACCTTTGTTCTAATAAACCTTTTTTCTAGTTTTAGCAACAGATACAGTTTTTTTGTATTTATCTTATATTTATCTTAAGTTTTATCTTATATTTATCTTAAGTTACTAATGCAGTGAGCATATAGGGTCTGCATGGAAATCATGTGCAAGATGAGATGATGTATAAGTTGAAAGATTTGGAGGACCAGTTCTGCATCAAAAAGTGTCCTGTTACATGTGTATTACCATATATATGGCTGCTGTCCACCAAAATCCTTGTGGAGTTTAATTTTTCTATGCGTGAAAGCAGTGCCACTATTCATGTCAGTTGTGTGCTGGTAGAAGCACTCTGACAACACAGTGGTCTTCCATGTCTCCTCTACTTTCAAGCATCCAGCAGATCACAGACAGGTAGTGACAGGGAAGATTTTGGAGCCTTTGTGCTTGCAGCTTTCATTTGAGTTAGGGTGACAACAGTACAATGATGGCTTTCAGCAGACAGAGAAATAGCAAGAAAAATACTGCAAATCTTTTGATTTAGTCATATACCTGTGAACAATAGGTATGAGGCAGGAATGATCTTTCCTCAGAACTATACTTGTAAAAACACAAACAAAAAAACTCTCTATGTTGGAGCCCAGCTGCCTCTTTTTGTCAGTTGACTGTTTTCAGACAGTTGATGGATTCATTTGTATTTGTGTTGCTGGGCACTTCCATGTTCCCTATGTTTGTGATCCTGGCCAAACACCTTCTGCTGGTCTGTAAGTATCAAAATTTAGTAGTGTAGGTGCAGATGGATGCTTGCTCAGTAGGGCCAAAATATTGCTGCCCTTCCATGTCAGAAAGAAGCACTTTCAGATGAACTGAGACTGTTAAACCAGACTTCTAGAGAACAGAACTAGAATTGGAGGATAGCAGAGGCAACCTAAATGTAACTACAGATTTCTGTCACAAAATACAGTTATGAAGAGCAAAGGTGACTTAACAAAAACTGTCTGATCAAATTAAAGGGCTTAAGTGCAAGCACTTCGGTTACAGGTGAATCTACTGGCATTAGTTTCATTTTTAAATTGTCTGTCTTCCTTACTCAGAAAATGAATACTTTGATGTGAGTGAAGAGCTCCTTGGATTTTTTTTTTTTACTGAAGACCCATGAAAGTATATGACATCTGATCAAATCAAAGTTAATATGGAGGAAAATAATTTTTATTTGTGTAAACTAAGATATGAGTACTGACAGGGCACAAGCCAACAAAAGTAAAAATATGGATCACAAATCTATAGTAGTAAAGCATCCTGACAGATTTTAGAACTCTAGCTCATTGTATCATTATCAAACTGTATTATTTTGCATTGACTTGTAGGATACTTGTTTTGTAGTGAAGCACATGGCCAAAGGTTAAGGTAGGGATTGGGAAGCAGGGAAAGCATACATGAACGGCTGACTTGAAAGGTTACACATGCAATGTTAAATTGTTGCTTCACCACAAAATGAAACGAATGTCCAAACAAATGAAGCAACTATTTTTGGCAGTTCTTAAATGAACAGGCATGTTACCAGCAGAGTGCAGACTTCTGAACTGTTTGACATTTTTAACTGATGTTACAGATCATTTGAAAAATACTAATATAAAGATGTACTGCAAGGACAGCCTATATTTGCATTTTGCCTTTAACAGAATATGTAAAATGATTTTTAAAAATTTATCAGAGAAGCAGAAAAAATTAGTTGAGGAGTGCTAAAGGGTTAAGAATTAAATTGTAAATCCACTCTTCGAATTATATTGTAGAAGATGACATATATAAAGAAGAAAGAAGAAGACTGTATGTAGAAATCTCTTTGGTTTCATAGAAAAGAATGTAAATTCAGTGATCAGTTGTTGCAAATGGAATGTACCATTCTTAAGCTCAATTCTGAGTATGAAAGTGTTTTAAAGGAATTAATAGTTCATCTAGTCATGATACTAGAATGGTGGTGTGGTATATTAAGACCCAGGAATTTTGCATAGCATTTTCTGTGTTGATATAATAGCCCCTCTAATTAATCAGTAAGAAATTTATAGAAAATGGAATCACAGGATCAGCCACAGCTGTTGTTGCTAACAGGATGCTACTAATGACGTGTTCTGGCTGTATGTTAGTTGCTAGTGGACACTAATGATCTCACAGGACATATTTTAGAAGAAAATTCTTGCACTTATAGATAAATGGTAAGTTAATACTTGTTTCTGGTAATTAGGGGTCATTAATTTTAAAAATACTTATACGGGTCCCTATACTGTCAAGAACTAAAAAACTTGTCTCTTGCTGAAGTAGATAATCCAATGTGACTTACAATAAGGCAAAAATATATTAATGAAGACTGAGGCCCATTACAGATTTGTGAATAAGCTAATTAGAAAAAGCAGGAACTCTGAGCAGAAGGGAGGGGAGAGTAGGGGAGGAGGATCAATCAGCAGCTACACTCAAAAAGTGGAATGTCTATAAGTCACCAAATAATGACTGTCTACATAGGATATCTTTGGTCATGTACCTTTAGCCTGAGAAAATGCCTCGGTGGGACATTTAAATATCTATCCATGTCTTCATGTGTATCAAGAACTGTAGGCATGGCCCTGACACGGATTGGAGCTTGGTTGCATACATAACTGCATGGTCAAAATAATTAATTAGAAAATGATTTTAAACTTATAGTGGAAAATAAGATGCATGATGGAGGAACGCATGATACTGTATACAAGGGAGTGAGTAAATGGCTACAAAAGGGAGCCAAGGTTTGGATCCTATGGATTCAGGCTACTGACAGTTATACAACATACTTTTCTGACAGGAGTACCTCATGTTACACTCCCTAATTTCATGAAGGAACCTGAGAGATCTATTGAGTTTTGAATTTTGTAGGTAGATGAGGTCATCAGCTGGGCACCCTGTGAGACAAGTCCTGGTATCTGAGTGGACAGTCAGTCTTGGAAGAGTCAAGAGTAAGTAAGCTTTCCTGGAAGGGACAGAGAGCCAGATCCCCCAACCCCAAAGAAGTGGCGACCAAGACAACAAGCCACATTTTTTTTACGGCTGTCCTCTTATTTTCAGCTGTTAGGAAAAGTCAGTTTAATATCACATGAACACACATACTTTTTTATAATGTCTTTATTTTATAAGGCAACATCAAGAAGAGAATTGTTTCAGATATCCATTATTAGCGTGCAAAGATTCCTCCATAACAACAAAGTATCCCATGAATTTGCCTTCCCTGCCTATTTCTGAAGAGTTCTCAGAGAGAATACAATTTCTTTGAATGTATTGTTCTTTGCCAAGGAAGTCAGCGTCAATTATAATACTAAGTATATGCTGCCTGCTTTGCCCATTCCCATGTCACAGCCCACCTTGTGCCTTCTCTTTTTTTTTAAGTCCTTACTAAGAGGTTCCCCTTAATCTTTTATATTTTCATCTCATCTGGCCTCATTTCATCATTGAGATATGATGAGATCATAATGTTCATCTAATTGCATCATCGTTTACTGTAACCACTTCACCTCATCTACATCTACCTCTACATCTAAAGTGAGTTTGCTGTGCCAACAAAGCAGACATGTAATGTAACTGAATTTATTCACTCACACAGCACTGTGAAAGTCACAGACATCTCTAGTTCCTTCCCGTTGTTACCCTGCCAGCACACTCCTTACAGTTTGATTACAGTTGATCTAAAATGATTCAGTTCACCATTAATGTTGCTTCATGGCCTCTCAGATGAAATATCATTGTTTTTCAAAGGAACAAAATGAACTTGTAAGTCAGCTCAGCTCAGAATCAAGAGTACAGGCTATACCTAGTAGGCTACTCTCTCCTGGATGCCAGCCTGCGCTCCAGACATGGCCTTTCAGCTGTGAGACCTCACTCCCCAACATTAAGTGTAGTTCCTTAACTACAGAATAAACTCTCCTTCCCTTTACATATTCACCACACTTTGCAAACATTAACTAATTAGTTAATCTGGGGACTCACTTAAAATCCAAATCCTTTTTTTAGAATTTGAGTTAAAGCTAATTAATTAAGATGAGTTTCTGGCATATTAAGCTCATCATAATAAGGATGTTATTTTGATTAGTCTAAAGCATCCCACTCTTATTTTTAATTCCAAATTCAGTATCATCTTGAATGAAAAAATTGCTTGTTGACAGTTTCACGGGCAATAAAAACAGCAGTAATAAGGTTTGAACTCATTGGACTAGCAATTGAGTTTTCCCAGACTATAGGATATCTATGGCAGTTTTGGTGGGAGTACTAAAACAGTACTAACACACATGAAGGCCCACTTTTTCCTTCATGTATGTGCAACATTGCATCCAACTGTCTTGGGCTTTTCTAGCCCTCTTGTCTGCTCTCTGTAATTGGCCTGTTTCCTAACCCCAAGACCACAGAGGTCCTTTAGAAGCAATATTTGGAGGAAAACCTAAGAAGGAAACTATATCAGTTCTGGTGAGGACAGAGAAGAGGGAGGAAAGGCCTTCTTGCTTGTTTATAATTGGTGCAGTGTTCTCAGGAGGCTTAAACTGGGGCCTAGATGCTACTGCAAATTAAGCTCACTAAGGGGTTGTTACCCACTTGAAATTAGTCTTTATCAGCTTATTATATTTCTGTACTGCTGGTGTGATAATTACTCTGTGACCTGTCTTAGACTAAAAGATTAAAAAAAAACAAGTAATCAAATCATTACTTACAAAAACATGAGTGAATGGCAAGCAATACAGTACCCATAATGCAGACATTTTAGTGTAATCTGATAGACTACTTAGGAAGAAAAAAAATATATATTTTTTTGCAGTGCATTTGCATTAGTGTGTGGGGGCTGCATACTAAGACCTTCAAGTGGATAGCTTTTCAGTGAATACTAACTGTCCATTTTCACTAAAATAATGAAGTTGCTCTTTTTTCCTTAGCCTCATGTGAGTAGGATGTTTTCCTTGTCATATCCTGCTTCACACTCCTCTGCTGGAGGAAGCGATTAATGAGTGTTCTTGAGAATTTCTTTCTTTAAGTGTAGCTTTTCACTTTGTCAAGCCCCAAGTTGACCTTTGCAGTAGCTTTAACATTAGGGAACGCTGTAACTCATTTCTAAGTAAAAAAACACTCCCAGAGCTGTGATACATTACTCCCAAAGGAGTAGAGTATCTGGTATTTTTTATTTTGTGTAGAGATCATGATAATTATCAGGCAAAGTTAAAATATGACTGCCAACTTGTAATATTTGAGAGTTGTGAAGACAAAGCAACAAAGAATGTTATCTGGATTATATTTAATAAGAGGAATCCTCTCTAGTTGTTAGCTTGTAAGGCTGCAGCCTACCCTCCTTTTCTCAGGCTCTTCAGCCTTGATCTTTTCCTTGAGTTTCAGACAAAGGGTTTAACTATCTATCTCATCTCTTCCCTAGATCAGGTTTATTTTCTTTTTTTTTCCTGATTTTTTTTCCTCCTCTGATTGGAGATAAGGAGCTAGAACTCACCCCTTGCCACCATTCTCTCTGAACAGGTTGTCCCTTTCCTAATATTCCTAATTTGATTAAATTTCTGATTTCAGCCTATTTTCTCTTGTTTTCCACCCTTTGGACAGTAAACTTTATCAGTCACATATCCAGCAGAAAATTAATATACATACAGCTTACTAGATTCATAACTTCCACCTGGCTGGAAGCTTTGCACAGACTTCATGCAAGGCATATTAATAAACTACGATAAAGAAGGTCTGTTACCAATGGAAATTAGCATACATAAAACAACCATTACATTTTTGACCAGAAAGAAAACTTACAAGATAGCTTAAAAAAAAGCAAACCTAAGTAAGTACTGAAGTTTGGAATTTTTGAGTGTTAAAAATCATGGACTATAATGGTTTTACAATTTTCCTCATACAAAACAACACTCATGCTTCATTACTCCATAGGTCATAATTACCTCTCTTTCTGTATTTTTTCAGGAGCGCAGGAGTATTGAACTTCTCTCTTCCTCCTTCACTAACATACTACCCTATCTTACCAATACTAATTTTTTTTTCTTTTCAAATTGGTGAACAAAATGGGATGCAGAGCAGTTTTTCACAACCTGTTTAAAGTTTGTTACTTCTGTTTTCTGATCTGAAAATCTGACAAGTTTTCTCTCCTACAGAAGACAATGTTGCTGATTTTAATAAAAAAAATAGAAAAGACTGATCTTACCTTAATGCAGTTGTTACGATCCTATAAGCCAATACTGTCCAACCGGAGGCCATCAGTATGATTCCATCTACATCTTCTTCTTTGACTCTTGCTAGTATATAACGTCTAGAGATTTATTGTCATTTGGCCAAATACTAAACTACTAGAATATAATCTGGAATCTAGATCGATTAGACTGAACAGTCCTTTAGTATTCTATGGATCTTAAAGTAAGAAAAATAACCTAAAAGGAGCAAGAATGAACAGTCTTGTGGATTCTGGAATGAAGAATCCCTGTTTTCTTTAGTTGCAGCACCAAGTGGACCTTTTCTGTGGTTAATTGGAAAATAGACTGCTGGAATACTCAGCACCCTCCTTCCTCCACCTAAATGCTCTGCATGCATACATGTGTGAATGGGCAACATTAATAACAAAAGTTGAATAAAAGCAGGAGGTATCTTGAGTATAAGTTGAAGCTTTTGAATGCCACAGTTCTGATCATGGAGAAGATACCAGAGTGGTGTATTAGATAATGTTTATAAAGATCTCTGAGTCATATGTGCCTGCTTCATTCCATGGGGAAAAAAATGACTAGGTTAGCACTGTGAAATAAAAGGGGGGCAAGGAGAGATTCCTGTTGCTAAAGCCCAATAGCGTGGACTGGCTTGTGTCCTCGTCGATTCAGACTTCTAGAGCAGAACAACTGCTTCCATGCTTGGCCCTAGATCTCCTATGCAGTATTTCTTTGATTCTGAGACACAATTGTTTTTATGTTTCGTGTTTTTTTATGTTCAAAGGGTTTTAAATAATGTGCTGCAGTCCACCAAAATATTCTTACCACCCAGTACATGTGAATGGATATGGCATGCCCTGAGGTGCAACATCAGTTGCATGTGTTTGCTGAGGATTGGTATCATGTTGGAGGACTGGATAGTGTGGAGAGAGACAAAAATGAAGTCCCATGTTCACTCCTTTTCAGTGTGATCTCTGGTATGAGTTATTCCCAAATCAGGTAAGGATGCTGCTTTAGAGAAAACTAGTTTCAGTAGTTAAGAATAAATTTTTAGAATGTCAATTAAGTAGTATAGACAATCAGGGTTCAAGCACCAGGTTTGATCCTTCTCATTTTAGCAATCATCTCAGTCATCCTTGAGGTCTCTTTGCTAAAGAATTTTACAGAGTAACTCTTGGGAGAAAAAGAAAGTCAGAAGCACTGTTGGCAAAACCTTTTAGAGTAATGCTTTTCAAAAAAAAAAAAAGAAGGTTGTATTTGAAAGTGGAAAGTAGAATGTTTGGAACACAGAAAGGAGAGCCTTACTGCTTTTGAAATAGAATAAATAGAAAGCAGGATGCTGAGAGCTGCAGAGAGAGACAAAGGCAAAGAGAGGACAAGGCCAAGTGTGAGAAGTATGTGCTGACAAAATTAATCAAGCTGGGAACAAAGTGGGAGCTAGTTATAAAAGGTCACAGCAAGCCATGCTCGTGGGATTGAGCGAGGTCTTAAAAGAAACAGGTGAGCCTTTCTGCAGAAGAGAGCTGTAGACAGCCTGCAGGAAGATCAGAGTAGATGGATCTGATGATAGTGACCAAGGTTCAGACACAGTCCTGTGGTGGCCAGGCAAGTGCCTAGTGAGGAGGCTGGACAGAGATCAGGCCAGGAAGTTAGTCCACAGGTCAGACTCTAGATCAGCAGAGTCTGTGGCTGGGCACAGGCAAAACTAGAAAATAGCTCAGGAAGGGATGGAAGGCCTGAGCCTGAGCTGAGATGGGGCTCCTGGGCCCTATGAGCAGAGGGTGTGGATGGAGGCCCCAGTGTGGCTGGTCAGGGCTGCTAAGGCCTAATGGAGACAGTCATCCCCTGACACAAGATCAGGGTTATGAAATTGGCCATAAAAAGCATTACTGCTACAGCAGAATGTTTAATTTCATCCAGGGTCTGAGATTTTGCTCACATAATTCAGAAAGACAACCTCACAGGAAGAACCCCAACCTCATGCTAGGCAGAGTTTATAAAATTGCTTGTAAACAGGGTCATAATGCTCTGCATTCTGAGGGTTGTTTCAAACATGCTTCCAGTAATAGCTACTCACCAAAAGCAGAATCCTTCTTGGAAGACTCCATCTGCAGGTGCAGTTTTCCCATTGCAAAATACGCTACCATGAGACAGGTGAATAGGTCTATTGCTATTTCACACCATGCATCCAAGCTGCTTACTGTCTGACTCATATATCGAGCAGCTGAACTCTTCATCCTATCCTTTTATTAGAAAAGGATTTAGATAGTGTCCAAAGATTTAAAGAGGAGAAACAGATTAGTTTGGTAAGCAGAAAGCACCTTAGGCCTTGTTGCATACATACAGCTGTACGTATGGCTGTATTTAGAAAGTAGTGCAGTACAACAGGAGAGGATGTGTAGAGAGAAGCAGTTGGTATTGTGGACCCAATGTTAGTGTCATGGAGATGTGTTTTTGTAGGACAGTTTAGCTTCGTTCAAGAACTCAGCAGCTCTTTGAAGTGCATCAAAGCATGATACAAGAGGATGAACATTTACTTCAAAAGCACACTCTTGAGCCAAACTAAAATTTTAATATAACTGTTAATATAATATATACTCTCAAATTTCACAAATAACCAATTAATTTAGATGGTGTAAGAATGAATGCAAAAAGAGAATATAGACAAACATAGAAGAAAACTGTTATTTGGACTTGAGATCCTCAAAAACCTCCACAAGAGCGCCTGCTTACTACATAATAGAAAGTTTTGTCAGTGGCAGCTAATGTTGTTGTACGTTCCCAGCTGTTGGTTGCTACCATTCCCTGCCCTGCACTGGAGAATATTTTTTCCCCAGTTTTCCCTGGTTGTGCAGAATGCTCAAAGTTTGTGACTACTGTCTTAAGTGAGGAGGGGAGAGGTGCAGAAATGACTGTTTTCATGTAATGTGTTTTTCTAAAAGAATTGCCTTTGTTTACAAAGTATTTTCCTCTATTAGCATGCAGGAAAAGGTGTAACTAATAGTATATCTCCCCTGGATTTTGTTTATAAGTTTGAAAGCTGATTGTGAAAATATGACTTCTACATTTCATCTTTTCAATTTGAGTCCCTTAAACAGCCAGCTTTTTTAAAAAGCCTTTCTGCTGGCTGAGCTCCAATGATTGTGCTTTCTACTGATATATCAAAATATTAACTTGATAGACCAGACCAAATCTAGCTGTGGCAGATCTAGCTTTATAGAGTCAGAGGGCAGGGAACTGGAGAGGTAATTTGTAGTATGCTGAGTGTGTTGAATGATATAATTGTGTAAATTAATCATCTGGCAAAACTGAGTAACAGTGGCGTATTGGAAGCTATAAAGTGCTGAGTTTGAGAGAATATTTTTTTCCAAACAGAGAATTGCTAAGGCCCAAGTAGGTTAAGCTGAATTGAATGTTTTCTCTTCTGCTTTGTGTCCTTATAACCTCCCGCTGTGTTCTACCTGAACTGTCACAGTCTTTTTCTGGGGAGCCCCTCATGGGAGCCTTCACAAGGCATGATCAACTCTTTAGTCTGTCTTTAAGCATTAAGTGGAAAAGACCTGCTAAGGTTCTTCCTACAAAGTGATCTAGGACAAGGAGCTGAAACAATAAAAGGAACAGTACATGAAGGAAGTAATGTGGTTTCCCATGAAGACAAAATTTGTGCAAAGGGGAAGGAAGAGGATTCAAAGTAAACCTCAGTATTGTACTTAGAAAACTCCTTGCTTTAAGATATAGAAAGCCAGGTATTCTTTGTTTTAGCTTTAGTTTATTAAATCCATCATTAAATGGATATCTAGGGTGCCTAGATCTTCCAGGATTCATTTAGCTCAGTCTACCAGGTCATCTACTCGTTATGCCGGTAGAGAATTGTTCTTACAGTGTTGTTTTCTTGAGCATCTTGCAATTACTTATTGTAAGGCTGAACGAAGATCTCTCAATCTACAGCAAATATTGAGCGATAGTTTGGATTAAAATCATTCATGCAATGCTAGGGTAAAAATATATATGGAAATATGCCAAAGAATTAATGGTCTGTGTTCTCTTTTCAAATCATTTTTTCAAGAAAATGAATCCACTGGCACTTGGTGGAGTTCCTTCTGGCATTCATTGTTACATGAAACAGCAGGGCCAGGCCAAAAATGTCTTAATGTGAAGCTCAGTCTCTGACCTTTGGTTTCTGATCCCTTACGTTGGGAGTTTTTCTGAAGGATCACTTTAATCTCTTTACAATATAAGCAAATACTATGAAAAACACTACTATAAAAATGTTTTAATTATATTTCTAGTCTTTCAAAACATCTTTCTGGACTTTGTAATGCACAAATTGTATGCATAAGTTCTTCCAGAGAACATATTTACAGTGCCATGATAGAAGTCAGGAAGGAATTTCCTGTGCTCATAGCATTTTGCTGTGACCGTAAGTTATTATAAGAAATTATTTAAAATAATAGTTATAATTCTGTGAGTGAAGTCTGAACGACTCATTGTTTTGTTCCATTTTTCTCTTGTCTATCTAATTTGCTTTACCATTTCATTTCACACATGCCATATTGCTGAACACTTAATAGTCTTTATGGCATCTGCAGGTAGCTGATAGTGGATAGATTAAAAAGGTTTTCTGGTGTATTATCTTTCTGAGATCATACTGTTTCTTTTATACTGAAATTACATACACAAGGCACAACAATGCAGTCACTGTGAAAAAATGTAACCTTTTATATAAGCCTTAAACCCAGAAGAAGTTTACATCAATATATTCTAGTAAGCTTTTTCATAAAAAAAAGAACACAGCTTTATCACTTCCTTTTCAAACACCAAAGTAAAATTTAGTGTGCTTCTGAGCAATATCTATCAGGAACATTTAGAGACAGCTTTCAAGAGCTGTCATGGAAACTCTCTTATCAAACTTTAATATAATTTGCAATTTTATTTTTGCTTTGAGGAGTAAGTATGTAACTGTACGTGCAAACTTTAGAACCTACTTTCATGTGAAGCAACATATAATAGGAAACACTGTTTCTTTCTGAGTATTTTGTTTGTTCATTCTTGTTTCTTATCTCCATTAATCTAAAGGAAAAGTTCTTACCAAATATATTTTTTGCTCTTTGATAATGAAAAAAAAACACACGCATAGAAATTATGGGACATAATGTTAAAATAAAGTTGAATTTATAGGTGAGAATTTTTGAACGCCTTTCACTTTACTACCATCAGTGGTTTTAAGATACTTTTCCTGAACTGTTCAAGTTTTTTTGAGGAACCAAAAATGCCTCCATTTTTCAGTCTATGAAACAATACAGTCATTTCCATGAGATCCATGATGTTTACCTTGTAAGAGTCTTTTAATATCGAAAGGTCCATTTACTGCTTTCATTCATGAAAGTAACTCCAATCAGACCAAAAGAAATTACCTTCTGAAAAAAGCTGAGTGTGATTTAGGTTTCCAAGAAGGCTTTAAAAGTATTTCAAATTATTTGTATTTTGAAAAACAAATAGAAGATTTAGCTTGTTTTATCCAGATGCCAAAATCTGTAACTGAATAGAGACAAATTGTAATCGCAGGCAAATCCAGAATTCTCTGAATTGAGACATCTGAAGGCAGCTACGAAAAACCTAAAACATGTTTGTCTATTAAAAAAACAAAAACAAACAACCAAAAAAACAAATAGTAAGGAAGGGGCCTGTAGCATTCCACCTAACTAAATCTTCCAACTCTAAAAACTGAAATCTATTTTTTTTTCTCATTTGGAGTTTTGGAGTTAGCCATATATTATTTATATGAGTTAAAACATTTAAATGCAATTATGGCAAGTATAATAGTGACATAGATAATGCTTTTTGTAATGCTACCTAACCTAGCATGTCGTGCTCTCACAGACATTGCTAAATTCATTTTTCCACATGAACATATGAACTTAAAAATGTTCTCTTGAGGTAGACCTGCCAATATCATATTCCTATCCTGAGATTATATCTGACATTTACTTCAAGGGATAATCAAATGTTCTCTATGTGAATCTACATAGCAGTGTATTCTTTCATTTTTCGAACAACTTTGCAAGGTTATAAAGAACATTTCTGGAAAATTCAGAGACAGATTGGAGGACACATTTTACTCTTTTTTTTTTTTAACAGTAAAAAGAAAGTGTTTTCAGCTAATCTCCCTTTACCATTAGAAGCGGAGATTCTGGTGTGTGTTCTTCTCACTGTCAGATCCACAGTTCAATTCCTAAGTTGGGTTGAGAATATTTTATTTTTTATCTGGATATTTCTTTTGATAAATTCAGCTAATGCACTGAAACACAAACTCAGCAAATGGAACTTAGGAAGAATCTTTGTTTAATACTTTTCCTTAAAAAGCACACAGTAGGCCTTGTGTTACTTGGGAATGTTAATGAAAAGTTAAGTCTACTCAGTCTCAAATCTATAATGTGCTAATCCAATTCTCACAGTTTTCAGGAGAAAAGATAAAGCCACTCAAATTTATGAAGCAAACCCCACAACAGATGAGATTATATTACAGTATAATCTACTATTGCAGTAGATGAATAACATAAGCAGTTTGATAATGTCTTTGGCAAGTAAACCTTTACTAAACACTACTGAACCTTTCTCTCTGAGGAAAGATGTGATTGTTACATGCGAGCTCAGAAAGCCATTCCTAAATCCTAAACTATTACTGATTATGAGTTGTACATTTAGGCTGTTAGTAATAACTGAGAAATTCTTCATAAAAAGACCAAAATCTGTTTAATCAGAGTCTCATTGACAGGTACTAAAAAGAACCAACTGATCACCGGATCTTTCACATGCTGATGGAAACCTGATAATCTCCAAGTTAATACTGAGCTGTTTGCTTAGCTTTAAGGTTATTTGTTAACATTTTTTTCTTTTATTTCCCTTTAGTATTTAGCTTTGAGAATTAAATTTAGATTAGACATTGACTGTCCATTGAAATGATATGCAGTTCCTCCAAGTTAGGTTAGACTTCTTTTTTCTTTCCTTACATTTAAAGGGAAACAATTAAATTACTGCACAAGTAAAAAATTCCTTGACAGTAGCTTTCTTAGTTCTACGGTAAGTAGTTTTGGATTCTGCTGAAGCAACATCTTGTTTTATGAAGGAAAATATAACAGTCATTACAGTCTGAGTCGAAAAGGTTAGATATGGAGTTGCCATATGGTATCATGTGAGTACTCTGTAAAATTGGAGCATGATTAGACTTCAATTGCTGCCTGTATTCAGTAATTGTAGTAGCAGAAATGTAATTAAAAACAAATTCTCTTTATTATGAGAAGTGCACAGACAAGGGACTCAGATAGTCACTGTTTTGTTTTGTTCCTTACATTAACAATTGGCATAGATTCAGGTGGTTTTGTTTATTGGTTTTTGAACTGGACATCTTCTAGAATTCTTAGCTACAATTATTCCTGTTCTTGGCTAACATAATCATTCAAGGGAATAATATATACCAAGGTTTTTTGTGAGGTACAGAGCTGCTTACATTCCGAGAAGGAACAATTTATACTTCCTGATACTTTTCATATGGATATATTTACCACCTGAATTAATCTAAGATTATGTATAGCAAAATTGCACCTATTTCTGAACAGAACCTATAATCACTTACTGTCCAATCTTTCTGTTACTCTAAAGCAGGATTTTCTCCTGTTTTGGGGGATAGAGGTTGCATGCATATTTTCATCTGACAACCTCTTCTGTTTTACTAGCATGATTTTTTCACCAGATTTTTTTTTTGGCAAGACATTTGCTTTGAAATGATATTACTTGAGATGTTATAACATTTCTGCTATCCTTGTTGTCCACTCACAATATGAAATGTCTAGAATTTCCTTTAGATGAATCAAAACCAAAGCCCATGAGTTTTGTACATATTTCATACGTAAGTGAAGTCTTCAAATCCAGTAATCTTTATTATGTATGCCTATGTCTTGGCAGGGTTAATTAAAAAAAAAAATACATATTGCTCATTTTAGCATATATCTGATGACACTGATTCCAAAAATGCTATCTTGCTATATAGCTATCTTTGCTATATAGCAAAAATGCTATATAATTCGTTAGTAAATTCATTGTGTTCACATCATTCTGAATGGCTTATTCTGTGATGAAAATCTCTATAATCTCAAGTATTGCCTATCTTCTACAAAACTAAGGACCAGATCCACTGGGAAGTCAAAGAACTAACTAAAGGTTAGCAACAAAAATTCACTGATTAAGATGAGTCTGTATTTGGCAGCCTTTTACTTATTTTGACTATTACTTATTTTGACTACTGAATATAAGTCAGCTTATGTTTGACATTATCCAGCTTTCAGTCTTTGACTCTTCTAATGTTTTCATCCATTAACCTAATGATGCTGATTTCAAAAATGTTTCTCAGAAGGATACTTAAGCACTGCAATCATGTCATCTCTTGATTAAGCTGAAAAGATCAAGTCGCTAGTATCTCAGTTTTCAAGAGTGTTATTTCTTGGCTTGTATATCAGAGAAGCAAGATTTCAGAACAGCATACCAACTGTAATCACAACAACAACCCAACTGGCCTTAAGATAGAACTTCAGAGTTTCTAAGAAGCATCCACAGAATTTAATCTTGAAGACTGTCGGCTAATCTTGAAGAGTGTCCGGCACTGATCCCCTCCTATTTCCATGCTCCACTATTCTTTACATGTGGATGTAGGAGGTAGAACCAGTAGTTTGCCACAGCTGCATCTGTGTTATGTCTTTATTCTTATTTTTCCATATTATGTTTCCCTCTTTTACAAACAATATTGCTATATTTATTAATTTTCTTGACTACTGAGTGAAAACACTACAACCACATGTTTTTTGGGTCACCTGCTATGATCAGAGAAGTGTTTTCAAGTCAGTTCTTCCAAAGGCAGAGATATATTTCCAGTAAATGTTTGCTTACATTCTTTTAGTAATACAATTTGATGTGTCGTCATGACTAAGGATTGTATTCTGCTAACTAAATGACCAGCAATCTGCCTTCATTTTTTTACCACTTGCTGCATCTTCTTGTCATTGAAGAACTTTATGAGGATAATTTAATGTTTTCTTCTAGATCAATAAGAAAAAGATGTGAAGTTATTTGGGGCCAAGAATTCATTCCCTGTAGGAAAGAGTCAAAAACAAATCAATTGATTTGCTTGTAGTTTGGTCTGCTGGAATTGTGCCTGATGATCATTATATGTAAATTGTTACTGCATTTTTTAAAATATCAGTAGGTTTTAATCTATTTAACTTACAAAGTGTTACTATTTAGTTTAGTTTAGATTTAGTTTATTATCACTGCTTTTAGTCAAAATATATTACTTGAACAGCTCTTGCCTAGACTTCTATCTGCTAAAAAGCAGGAGCTGACGGGTCCAGAGACGGCTTCCAGCAGGGCAGCCGTGATGGCGGGTCCATCCTGCAGGACCTCCATCTCTATGAGTAGCTGTAGGTGATGAGATGCATCTTCATGCGCACACTGGGGCCTCCCTGGGCCCTTCTGCTGCCTCCTGA
>VWPW01023439.1:8554-22262 GCA_013389825.1 Crypturellus undulatus
TGCGTAAGCTGCCCGCCGGAAGTGACGCGGGCGCTGCCGGGCGAGCGCAGCGGCGAGGAGCGGCCCGAGGGCTCCGCGCGCAGGTGAGCGGCGAGGGCCGGGCCGGGCCGAACCGAACCGAACCGAACCGAGCCGGACCGGGCCGGACCGGGACGCGCTGGGGCGGGAGCGGCCCGGGACCGGGCCCCGCTTGCTGCTGCCGGTTCGTGTGTTCGCTCGTTTCCCTTTCCCGGCACGGGGTTGTGCGCGCAGAGCGGCGCCGTCCCCGCGAGCGCGTCTTCCTCCCCGCCTGCAGCTCCCCCGGCCTCGTGAGCGCTGTCGCGTTCTGCGCTTAGGTGCTGGCGAGGGGTTTTGGTCCCGCGGTTAGAGCGCTTTGCGAGAACATTGGGTCTGCAGACTGGGCGTCGGTTAAGGAGCTGTAAAGAAAGATAAACTTGTTAATAGTAACATAAAGGGAGCGACATCTTCAAGCCTGTGTGGTTATTTAGCAAAATAAAATTGTTTTTTTAACTCCAAAAAATGGGTGGAGGGCTGCAATGTTCTTTGCAGACCAGCCGTTATGGCCCCTCGCGCTCTGGGATCCCAGCACCTTCACAGGGTCCCAGAAGAACTGCCCAAGAAGCAAGGAGCGGCCGCCCCGGCGACGGGGGCTGAGCCTGGAGCAGGGACCGGTGCCCACGAGCACCACCACGCAGCCCCCAGCCCGGGCAGGCACCCGGAGGGGCTCTCTGAGGCTGTCAGAGAGGGGTGAAATAATAAAGCACTCAAAATACCTTGGAATACACCAAGGAAATGTTTTTACTCTTGTCATAACTTAAAAGTTAAAGAACTTTCCCCCACCTTTTAAAGCAGTGCAATTGATCCAAATATGCCTGTGGGGAAAGAGGAAACATCGTCTCCCTCCCGAGAGCTTCCCTGTGAAGAGGTCAAGCACCTCTTCCCTGTCAGGCGCGGATGTGCTGGTTTCCTCTTTGCCGGGTATTTAGCTTAAGAGAATTATAAGGCGGGTTCAGTGATGTAGAGCTCAAACACTCAAATGGTTTCTGAGCAGGTTTTTGCAGGTGTTGCACATCACACTGATAGGGGGCATTTGCAGTTAGTAGCACAAATTACTGTAATTTTAAGAACTTTTAAAGGTTTGTTTCAGTTAAACCGGTTCTTTATTTTTGTTCTGGTTGCTGTGCAGTTCTCTTAAATATCTGATGCAGACTCCCGTCAGGTAGTCTAGACTCCAGATACCATCATGTGTCGCAAAAAGCCTTTCTTGCTTCCTTTTTTTATTTCATAATAAAAGCTTAAAATAGCATATGCACCTCATAAATATTGGGATTGTCCTACATTTAACTTGCATTTAAAAAAAAAAGCATAGAGCATAAGGATTTAAAAGTAAATTAAGAAGCAATATACTAATTAAGAAAAGCCTAAATGGAAAAATATTTTAAAATGTTATATGTAGCATGTCTGAGTTCTGTGAGTAATGAAGCTGTTGAAAATGAAACCCTGAGTAATATGTTAAAAATTGTGTTTCCTCAGATGGACCAGCCGTCTCCAACCTACATGCTTGCCAACCTAACCCACTTGCATTCCGAGCAGCTTCTGCAAGGCCTGAACCTCCTTCGCCAGCATCACGAGCTCTGTGACATTATCCTGAGAGTTGGCGATGTCAAGATCCACGCGCACAAAGTGGTGCTCGCCAGCATCAGCCCCTACTTCAAAGCCATGTTCACGGGCAACCTCTCGGAGAAGGAGAACGCGGAGGTGGAGTTCCAGTGCATGGACGAGGCGGCGCTGCAGGCCATAGTGGAGTACGCCTACACGGGCACCGTGTTCATCTCGCAGGACACCGTGGAGTCCCTCCTGCCGGCTGCCAACCTCCTGCAGGTGAAGCTGGTGGTGAAGGAGTGCTGCGCCTTCCTCGAGAGCCAGCTCGACCCTGGCAACTGCATCGGCATTGCTCGCTTCGCCGAGACCTACGGCTGCCACGACCTCTACTTGGCGGCCAACAAGTACATTTGTCAGAACTTTGAAGATGTGTGTCAAACGGAAGAATTCTTTGAGCTTACGCACTCAGAATTGGATGAAATTGTTTCCAATGACTGCCTGAATGTCGTGACAGAAGAGACAGTTTTTTACGCGCTGGAGTCCTGGATCAAATACGACGTGCAGGAGCGGCAGAAGTACTTGGCACAGCTGCTGCACTGCGTGCGGCTACCGCTGCTGAGCGTGAAGTTTCTCACGAGGCTCTACGAAGCCAACCATCTCATCCGTGACGACCACACGTGCAAGCACCTGCTGAACGAGGCCCTCAAGTACCACTTCATGCCTGAGCACAGGCTCTCCCACCAGACCATGCTGATGACGAGACCTCGCTGTGCTCCCAAAGTCCTCTGTGCCGTCGGAGGCAAAGCTGGGCTGTTCGCTTGTTTGGAAAGGTGAGTGACAGTAAAAGGTTGTAAAACTTTACTCTGGTTCTGTTGATGGATAATCTTGATAATAAATGTTGCTATTTTCAGTATGTGTTTTAATTTTATGTCCTTGAGTTTTTTCCAACTTCCGTGATTTCCACTTGTCTACTAGTATTATAGACTCCCAAATCATAAAATCTTAACGACACTTTTTTTTGAAAAATGGGGAAGAGGGAGTGGAAAACATGCTTCCTGGTAACTCAAAAGTGCTTTGAATTAAACTTAATCAGGGCTAAGAGGTAATTCTTAGTAACGTTAAATTCTTGCCTGCAATATAGCCATGAATATAATCCCTGCTGCTGAGCCCGTATCCATGCTGACTGAGATAGGTAAGGGTTCATCTTTCTTCTTAGCCCTATTTCTAGACCACGTGCCTTCCAATAATTGGAGTTATCAGAGACCTGGTAGACTGTTGCATCTGTGAAACTCACCTGAGCAAAAGAGATTAAATACATAGCTAAACTCAACAGTGCTATTAATTTTCTATAAGAGTATTTGCACACTTGCAGAAGTGAGGCTTAGACTGTGTGTGGGTGTGTATATATTTACACCTACACATATAATACTTTGATGTCGAGTGTGCTCTTATGTGCCTTTGAAAGCCAGGAAATATATATGTATTTCTGTGTCTATAAAAGTTCCTAGATGCTAACTTATTAAAAGTTAATTTTCCTGACCGATAGTAACGAACAGTGAACTAGACTTTGAGTCCAGAAGTTGAGTTTTAAGATTTAAAAAACACAAAAGATTTTGTGAGTTTAATAACAAATCTGTTTCTGTTTGAGTGAAGTAGTCCAGTGGTGATGATTCCTCAGCTCTATCCTTTATAGGTTCTGTAATGATTGTAACTATATTACACCCCAGTGTGTTTTTTAAACCAAAACTTTTCTTTGTGGCTATTTACTCTTTGCTAATGCATACAAGACAGGCTTTCCCTTATTACTTACACTAGTCTCTCTTAAGCTGTCATTTAAACGGCATATAAAAATTTTACAGATCAGTAAAATTAAGTCAAAATGTAGGTCCCCAATTTTCTCACAACTGAAAGTAGCAATTAGGAAACAGTAATCCCACTATTCTGGTTTTAATTTTCATCTGTACTTAAAGGAAGGCTGATTTTTTTCACTTATTACCACCATTATGCCAACCACATAGTAACAGAATTACAGAGTTACTTCGCGGACTTTTAGACCGGACTTCTCTGCCTGGGCTGCTGCTGTTGAGAGCCAGTCTGGTGTTTGGGTCTGGTGTTTGCTTCTGGGCTTCTAGCTTTGGCTTCCTCTCCTCAATGGCTTCAATTTCGTGTTCTTTATTTTTACACATATTTTCTTGAATACTAGACATTCATTTCAATTAACTAGAGCATTAACTGAACTGTTTAGGTAAGTTAACTATATTATATACACTGTGGCCTAGATTGTTCTTATTTTAAAATCAGGGTATAATGTAAAAAAATATGTACAGGCTTAGTTTTTTTAGATATAAATATTCCAAACTTAAGATGCTGTGCTTTGTGATGTTTCTTTAAATTATGCAGTGTACATAAAACATGTAATTACAAAGCTACACATTATACTTTCTAAGTGTGTGTATATATAGACATGGGCTCCTCCCTTTCTTACTCTCATCTTCTATCTCTCTCATCTCTGTGGCTGTTCGGATTTTTGTTTGTGTGGGTTTTTTCTTGTTTCTTCTTTTTTGTTTTTTAACCCCTCTTATCCTCGTGCATGAGCACGGCCTCATCTTCTCTTGCGCTGCCTGTGATTTCTCACGCCATCTCCTTCAGGTGCCTGTCCTGCACTTGTCAAGGTCTCCTTTGGGGCGCTGGGCTCGCCGTGGTCCTTGCCGTGTTGCTGTGCAGTGCTCTGCACTGGGCAGTCCTGGTCTCTAGAGCAGCAAACAGGTTTTGTAGAGCTGGTGCTCCCCCCCAACAGGAGCAGCAAACATGGGATGGGAAATAGGAGCTGCAGCATTAAAGCCATGCTCCTTTGCTGCTCGCAGATCTGGATTTGCTCAGGGAGTCTTTGTTTTTCCGTTTCAGCGTTGAGATGTATTTTCCTCAGAATGACTCCTGGATCGGCCTGGCACCTCTTAGCATCCCCCGCTATGAGTTTGGAATATGTGTCCTAGACCAGAAGATCTATGTCGTAGGAGGGATCGCCACCCACGTGTGTCAAGGCATCAGCTACCGAAAGCACGAGAACTCAGTGGAGTGTTGGGACCCCGACACAAACACATGGACGTCTCTGGAGAGGATGTTTGAGAGCCGGAGTACTCTAGGAGTGGTGGTCCTGGCAGGAGAGCTCTATGCCTTGGGGGGCTACGATGGGCAGTCCTACCTGCGAACCGTGGAGAAATACATCCCCAAAGTGAAGGAGTGGCAACTGGTAGCCCCAATGAACAAAACCCGAAGCTGTTTTGCTGCAGCTGTCCTTGATGGAATGATATATGCCATTGGTGGCTATGGTCCTGCCCACATGAACAGGTATGTGCTTCCCATAGTGTGTCTCAATGGCATAAGCTAAAAATGATCAGAGCTCATTGTGAAGCTTGTGTTCAGCAGTCAGTTAAAATACTGAGGTGCACAGTGGCCTTCACTATTGCTTGATCTACAGGGTCAGCCTGGTGATTCAACTGGGAAACCTCTATATGGGCTTAACTTTGTGTTCTTGCTCAGAGCTGCTGCTTTTTCTTTATCTTCTGTTTTTTTTTTTTTTTGTTAAATGCTCGAGGAAGGCAGGTAAGCACAGAGACATCCCGCGTAGGCTGAACGAGGTGCTGCAGGATGCTCTGCCTGATGCCTCCGGAGCGGGTTAGCTGAGCAGAGCAGTGTGTGCAGGCGCATACCGGGGTCCCCCGGCAGCGTCAGAGCCGCGCGTGCAGCGCAGCATTCGCCTGCGCTGGCGCAGCTCTCTGGAGAGCCTTGCCCGGCCACAGCCGTGTTGCTGCTGCGGGGGCCTCTGCAGCTGGAACTGCATAGCATGAGGCTGCACAGGTCGCTTAAACACCTAAAACACTGATGAGACATGCTTCACGTTCAGAAAACAAACGCGTGTCTGCCCTGGGAACGTGCCTTGGTGCTGACCCCAGAGCTGCGGGTGCGGCTCGCGGGCACAGGGGCTGGTGTCAGGGCTCTCGCCCGCGAGGAGGCTTCCAGGCAGCAGCCCCCTGCCTCGCCGCATTCCACGTCGCTTGAACCAATGCGCTGGAGCACTGAGCTGTGCAAAGAAACGATTTTTACTGTCCTTCTGTCATAAGCAGTGGGAAGAAATCAGCCTTACGGCCCTCCAGGAGCAAATTTAAACTAAAGTCTAAGGGACTGAATGAAAGGTAAAATTAAAGCTTCTGCTTGCCGGAAAGCAGGGCTTATGTTTGGTAATGGGATGCATCAGTTGTTTAACCATTTGACCATTTATAGTAAAACACTGCACTGGTCGTTAATTCTGCTTACGTTTTTATACTTGATGTGCTGTTATCTTCTTCAGAAATACCTTAATATAAAATAGCTCATGAAGCAAAGGAATGGTTCCCAAATAGAAAAGTATAGCTAAGTAATTTTCAAATGGAAAATAAGGAGCATCTTTTAAATTCCTGAAACATGTAATAACTTAAACATCTTGCTATGATTGTGATGGGATTTTTTTTTTTAACTCAATATGGCTTTTTAAGAAATCAGAATTTTACTTTAGATTGTAAACTATAGAAACAGGATGTAGAAAAGCATCTCTGAAATGCTCTCCATCGACCTAGGCTTTCTTCTCATGGGAAGCAAACCTGGAATAATTACAGCTCCCTGTTCTCCTGCGGTCACTCCTGGTTCTGTGTGGCCCTTGTTGCACGGAGCTGTCTCCCACAGCAGCAGATCAGGCGGAGCTCACGCAGCCCCTCCGTGACACCCGCTCTGCTGTCACCTCATTGCACGAGGGGACCTTAAGGGCAAGCGATCCAGCTCTTGCTGCTGTCAGAAGCAGTGCCCAAAAGATGAATGCTCAGGGTGCACACAGGCCTCTGAAGACCAAATTCATTTACCTCCTTTCAGGAAATAAAGGTCATCCCTGGGAAAATAGGAAGTGTCTTTAATAAACTGGCATCTTTAAAGGCGAAAGTCTAAACATTAAAATTCTGCAGTAGCCTCACTCCTGTGTCATGTTTATCTCTTCCTCAGTAAAGAAGGAATTGCTAGCAACTCCTAAGGCATTACAGAATGGGTATTTCAACATTTTCCTTTTTTATTGAATAATTTTGGTGTTCCTGACTTTCAAGCACACAAGTAACGTGCTATGTTGTGCCCTTGTGGGACTCCTACAAGCTGCAGGAATCACAGGAACCCGCCTGCACCTTTTCTCCTCCTGCTGCTCCCTGCTCTGCCCTCACCCTGCAAGGGTGGCAGGGACAGGAACGGCGGGTGCACTAGCAACCCTCACTGCCGGTCAGCTCTGGGGCTGCACAGCCTGACTTCTGGTAACTCATTTCTGCCCTGTCCCGAGAGCTCCTGTGGCCTGCGCGATGGCGTGGGCGCCCTCCTCGCAGCTTTCCTCATGGATGTGCCCTGCAAGCCTTTTTCCTCCAGCTGTTGTTTTTGGGGCAAGCCCTAGGGAAGTCTTTTGGTTTGAAGTCTTCCTCTAATAAATTCCCTTTAGAGCTGTGTTATGCTCAGTTTTCCATGGGTTGCTTTTATAAATAGTAGCAGTAATTTGTCTCAAATGTAACCTGAAGGTACCTGGCCTCAGAGAGGAGACAGACCTGCAGCTGCTCCGTCAGGAGAAGGTCCCTTCCACCTTTCTGGCTGTGCTGGCTTGGGGGTGCGGAGGGAACCTGGGCTGGGAGCCCTGGCCTTGGACATGTGCGTGCTCTGAGCGTAGTGCAAGGTGGTCGCGTGTTCCGTGGCACCAGCACCTTTGCTTTGCGCTACGTTATTATTCTGTGTAATAAGATTAGCTGACAGAACCAGATGAGTCTCTGATGAATGCAGATTTCCTGTGGAGTGAGATTCGAATGTTGTTGAAATCCAGGTCTTACAAGGGTGTGTTTGCATTCGCAGCATGGAGCGTTACGATCCAAGTAAGAACTCCTGGGAGACGGTAGCCTCCATGGCTGATAAACGGATCAACTTTGGCGTCGGCGTCATGCTGGGCTTCATCTTCGTCGTGGGTGGGCACAACGGAGTGTCTCACTTATCGAGCATCGAGAGATACGATCCCCACCAAAACCAGTGGACTGTGTGCAGGCCCATGAAGGAGCCCAGGACAGGTGGGGACACGCAGCACCGAGCGGTTACCTCGGTAGAAGGAAACTGTCCTTTGATGCAATAGAGGTTGCAGCAAACCAAGGCTGTGGTGACTTCTTTATAGAGCATTTTTGATCTGTCAGTTGGGCTGCAGATCCGTAAATCAGTTCAGTGAAAGAATGTATAAGTTACTCAAGTACACACTTGGCTAGTTTTTTAATGAAAGTCTGGTTTAGTTTTTATTTGAGGTGTACATAATATAACATGGTATTCTTACTCAATTTTCTCTTGTGTTTTTACTCATTTTGAGTGAAGTTCAGCCATACTCTAGTTCCTGTTTTGTTGTACCTTGCTCTCTGTGGGGTTTCAGTAACCTGTCTTCCCCGCTGGCTGCCTGGCAGCTGCCATGGGGCAGCAGAGCGGTGTCCTGCGTGGGGCAGAGGGTGCGTGAGCGGGCCAGGACATGCAGAGAGGAACCGCCTCGCTCGCGGGTACCTGCTGCGGGGGCAGCAAGTGGGCAGGAGCCTAGTCCTGTGTCATTATTAAATGATTTCACCACGAGGGCAGTCGAATGCTCAGTGGGGACCTGGGTCTCTGTCCTGGGAGATGGGCCCTGTTTGACCCTGAGCAGCATGGCCTCAGTTGGCCCGCGTTGAGCTTAGGAGCCACGTGAGTCCCAGAAGACCCTTTAACTTATTCAGTGAATTATTAGGAACAGAAGTCCTATTTATTTCCCTGTGTGATAACTGTGCATCTTTCTTTCTGTCTCTCCTTTTCCATAGGAGTGGGTGCAGCTGTAATTGATAACTACCTGTATGTAGTTGGAGGACATTCGGGCTCATCCTACCTGAACACTGTACAGAAGTATGACCCCATCTCGGATACGTGGCTGGACTCTGCGGGTATGATGTACTGTCGCTGCAATTTTGGTTTGACTGCACTTTGAAAATAGGAATTCATGGACCTGATGCAAAAAAGGAACTTAATCTGCTCGGAAAGATACCTTGCTCATGGAGACCATAAGCTGCATTTTCTGAAGTTCTGAAGGAAGAATGTGGTGAAGTTATGATTGAAATGAGGAAGGCTTTGTTTTCTTCCGGTAACTGGCCTTGTTATTTTAGCGGCACAAGCAAAAGGAGTGGAAGACTTATTGCCAACTGGGTTTAGAGAGCATCCTGCCGATGGCAGAGCAGTTTAGTGAGTACTGTATATGCCTGGGATATGGTTAGAAACTTTACTCTCTATCTAACCCGTTCACTTTCTAGAGCTTTTCTCTTCCTCCTGCCTACTCTGAAACATGAAGTTTACTGTGCTTGGGGTGCGAGTGTGTCGTATGACTGGGCTGTTTGCTGAGAGCTGCCTGGTTGTGTCCTCATATTAAGAATATGACAGTGCTTCATAATTTTTTTTATGAACAGTAACTAAAGGGCTGCCTTGTTTCTGTATCTCAAGATTTGTAAATAGTAGATGCCGTAGTATGTTGCCTGTACATTCCTCTGTTACCCTCTTACCAGTACGGGGGCTGGGATGATAATTGGTAACTACTTAAAGAAATAAATTTACAAGGCAAATTTTTTGCCTCTTATGACATTTTTGGACCTGATAAAGATAAATCACATTTTTAACTTTCCCTTCTATTTTTTTGTGGATAAGTAAGTAGTAGATCAAATTACTTAACCTTACTAGACTGCTGTGTCTTTAATCGTAACGCAAATTGTAATTGCTGCAGTAAGACATGAGGAAGCGTCCCAGCAGCCTGCAGAGCGTGGTGTAACACACTGCAGAGAGCCACCCCACGCCAGGGTGCCCGCGTTCCCTACGCCCTCCCTTTGCAACAGAATGTGCGATTGCTTTTCTCGAGCGTTCGGGTATAAAAATGGTGCTACATGTAGGACTTGAGCGGGAAGGCTGTTACTGAGGTAGCACAGTCTGCATTCAGCATGGTCCTTTTGATGGTTCTGGTGTTTTTGTTTCTAATCTGCTTGATACATTGTGCCTGTGAAGACTATCAAGACTGAGCCGTGTCCTTGGTGAGCTCCGCACTTGCTGTGTTTCCCCATGAGATCTGGTTTTACTGTCCCCAGTCTCTCAAACCCGTGAGTCCCGACCCGAGTGGCAAGAGCCCCATGGTGGTGCCCAGCCGGCAGCGCGTGGCTGGCGCTGAGCGCGCAGCATGGGCACGAGTGGCTCCTGCAGCAGAGCAGAGCGAAACAGGGTGCTCCCCGCCACGCGCTCCAGCGCCAGACACGACCCGTGCTGCCCACCACGGGGCGAAAGCTGGACCAGGGGCGCAGGGAGCCGTGCTGGGGTATCGGCCTTTTAAAAAGAGGTGACTAATTAAGTATTAATTCTAGCTAACTTAGCATGTTTTTGTTTCGTCTTCTGGTTTTTAACTAGGAATCATGATTATCTTGAATTTCTGTTCTGTTGTCTGTACGCGTATTGCCAGACCGGGTACATAAGAAATTTTCTGCCTCTGGAGTTTCTTGTTTTATTATGTTAAACTGTTTGTTTTCCCTTGTTTTTCAAACCCATATAGTGTTATTTTTGAAGGTGCAATAATATTCCAAATAGTTGCTTTAAAAGCCATTTCTTTCTAAGTATGCTAAGTGGAGGTTTTCTGATGTACTTTATTTATTCCGAGTTCCTGCAAAACTAATTGCAGCCAGGCAAGCAGTAGTTTTCCTTGTTCTTCCATAAGCTAACGTTCAGATTTTAAAGAGTGAAGGAGATGAGGGTGTTTTCATCATAAAACATCATTCACAGATCACGAGTGTTTGCACAAACTGTATAAAATCCTGCACGTATTCTTTAAATAAAGAATAAAGCAGGACTTGAAGAGCAAATAAAAAGAAAAATTCAGCATTTCTATGCTGTTTATTTGACCCTCTAAGGATTCTTGTTATCTAGCAATAATAGCGTAACTTAACCACCGCAGTAAATCTGCACGTGGACGGGGTGGGATGGGATGCGCTCCGCAGGCCGCCCCCGCTTCTGCCGGGCGCGCGCACGGTGACCGTTTCCATGTGCTGTTTCACTTTGCACTTGCAGCTTCCCAGAGAGGCCAACGATCGTCACTTCCAATATACACCAGGTAATAAAGATGCTTAAACTACTATTTAAACTATTAAAAAAAAAAAAAAAAAGAAAAAAAAACTTTAACCCTTGCCTCACTTAAAAGTCCAGTGCAAGCCTTGGCGCAGTGGGAGGCTTTCCGGGCAGTTCGTGTGCGCTGTGCGACGGCCCCAGAACAGGGGTGCTGCTCCCCATGGTCTGACTGGATGCATCATTGAGCAGCGTTTTTGGGGTGTACAAAGCAAGGGGAGGTATAGAAATCACTTTAGCATCAGCAGAACAAAAATGCTTTGTTCAGAGGAGTGTGGATGGTTACTTGCTATTGTATAAATATCTTGCATTTATGGAACTGAAGACACTTTCAAAGTGCAAAATATTTTACTCCCTGGAGCTAGGCAGTAGTGATGTTAAATTAGGCTATAGAGTTTGACCAAACTTGTGTAATGTGATTTTGCTAAACTTGATAGGTGCATAAGCAAGATTGCGGTAAGCAGGACTGGTATTGAGAACTGGAAGAAAACCTAAGGAAGAGCACTGCTGTGCTCAGGTGAACTGTGCGTGTGCCAGCCTTAGGGATCGCTCACTTCAAACCATGCCAGCTTTATTTTCTGTTTTGGGTGCTTGTTGTCCTCTTCACTGAAGTGCTTGGTTATAGGAAGATCAGACACAACAGCCAGTTGTGATCAGCATTTAAAGTACAATACTCCAATGTCTGTCTTGCAGTTCAAAAATTAAGGATCCTCAAATAAGATGTCATACACCTATAAATTATCATCCAGTTCTATTTCTTAGTCACTCGAAAATATTTGTAAAGCACTTTAAAATGGGTATGAGTTTATACGTGTACATATAGTTCCAGGATTTCTGCTTTTGTTTTTTTTTTTTTTTTTTCTTTTAATTAAGATGTGTAAGCCTCCTGAAGTCGCTCCTGATAGGAATGCTTTTCTTTGATAAAGTCTAGTGGGAATTTCTAATGGGGCAGAAACGTCCAGGCACATTACAGGCAGTTAACTGTTCCTGGGAGATAGCGCGTTACCTTCGTGAATTTGCCATCTGTTAGTCCCATTCATTCTATGAAACAATGCAAAATGCCCAAGCTTGCCTTAAATTCTTGGTATTTTACTGCAACTCAAAGAACTGGATGATAATTCCTATTTTTTGCCTTATGCGCTGTGCTGTATTTTAAACCCAAGGATAACTAATTTTTAGCAGGATTTAATAATTGTACAGAGAATACCAAATTGTACTCGGGCTTGGCCAGAGTGCTTTGGTTGGGAGTGTAAAATGATGTAAGTAGTTTTGTGTACGTGGAGTGTTTTTATGTGTACATCTTTTTAAGCAGCAATGTTCTGGTTTTGTTACTGTTTACAAAAGTGGCATTTGAGTTAAACAGGAAAATAACTGTAACTTGCATTCTGGTTCTTTACTAGTGTTCCCAATGTGTTTGCTATTGTGATAATGCTCTGTAATTAATGTTGTAATGATATTTCATTGAATGTGAAATAATTTAGTAAATAAACCTGGGAAAAGCTTATTTTTACACTCTGCTGGTGATGAGTACGACTGCGCTGTAGCTTTGTGTTGTTTTTTCCTGCTACCGCTGCTTCCCGCTGTCCCGGGCCAGGGCGCGTGCCCTGCCAAGGGGCTGTCCCCTTCTGCCCTGCTGAGGACCTGCGTTGGGAGGTGACTTGCCCCGTGCAGGGGCAGAGGTATTGTCCGGATTAAATGGTGTTAGACTACTGCTAGATACCTAGATCTTCACACGTATTTTGCCTAGAACTTGCCTCTTGCATCTCCATCTATCCATTCTAACATACAACTAGGATCTACTGGGAAACACCGTCCTCATCACCCGTTTTGTGTCCCTGCTGATGAGGGGAGCAGTGCTCTTAGGGACAAGGTTGCTCTTGATGCATAGGGCAGCCAGGCCTTGCATAGCCCCTAGGCAGCTGCTACAAACAGTTTGTGTTAAAGAAGTGGTAGTTAAAACATGAAACTCCACTAGCATTCACTGCATTTTCTCAGGGGGTGATATTTTTTCTCCTTGCCATTGAAGTTCTGGTTTAGAACTAAATAAAGTTTATTGGCCACCCATAGCTGCATGCACACCTCTACTCGGGTACTTAAAAATCCTGCATGAACGAACTACTCCAGTGAATTCAACTGTGTGTTTATCTTTGCTCCTGCTGTCTGGGCTCCCTCAGTAAGGGCATTGCCACAGGCACAATCCCCTGAAAAAAGTCCTCGGGTTTCCTCTCACCTCCTCGAGCCCATCAGCCCATCGTGCTCATTGCTCTCCGGTCCAGACCCATCTGCCTCGCTCAGCCCAGACCCTATTTCCCAGCCCGCTCTGAGCCGGAGAGGGAAGATGGTGCCGGCTCCTTCAGCCAAAACCCTCATTTTTTCCCTGACATCTAATGCTTATTCACGATTCGTCCAGTTACACTGGTTAGGGAATGAAGTTTCTTCTCTTCTGCTCTGCACCTGATTAAACCAACACTTCTTTTTTGTACAGTGATGGGACTGGGTATTTCCACAGGCCATCTACCCACAGAAAGCTTTGGAAAACCCATCCGCAAAAGTATCCACTTCATGAAGCTTTTTTTAATAAGTAAAATTTGAAACACATTTATCTCTTGCCCTGTACCAGCTGCTTTGAAATTAGACGGGAAAAAAAATGTGAAGGGGTAAGTTACGAGTCCGGTGTTGTTGGCTGATGGAGTTCGTTGCTCCCGTGCGTTACCCAGCAGCGCGGCTGTGTCCCCCGCAGCCCGCACGTGAGGCAGCGGCACGGGGGGACGCGCCTGCTGCCGCCCCGCGCACCGACCCCGCCGGGGCCGTTCGAGGCTCGTTTGCCCCTCTTCCCTCCCCACGGGGCGGGACGTGGAGCCCCGGCCGCCCGCGAGCCGCAGGGGCGGGCGCAGAGCGGCGCCGGAGCGCG